>JAHXMU010000540.1:43678-94546 GCA_019455685.1 Philornis downsi
ATCACTTGCAGCAACAACAAAGCGATGACTGCACCAACAGCAAAAACCGGGACGTGGAGCGAAAAATGAACATCAACCTATCGCAACCGAGCCAACTACCAACAGATGAAGAAATGACTAAAGATATAGTTAAACTTTTAACGGATTTGTATCATTCTGATGAAGAGGATGAAGACGGTATGGGGGGTTGTGGATGCTCCTGGCATTCGAGCTCATTCACTCACACAAAGACCGCGCGGAAAAAGCCGGAAACGTGAGGGTAGCAAGAGGCGGAGCGGTCTCACACAAAACGTTAAACTGCGATGAAAGATGGAAACGGTGGCAAAAAGTGCAGCAGCATCACGAAACTTAACCGAAACGTTTTATGAGTTGAAAATCTGTTCGTTGTTTTGTTGTTCATTTTCCTTAACCGGGAATAACTTAAACTCCAACTTAACCAAAAGCCAACCAAACAAGAAACATGTTTATTCTTGCCATTTCTGTTATGTTATTGTACATATTGGATTTTTTCCTTTATCTTCGTTTCCCCTCGTTATATCCTTAAAATAATATGTGGTGGAGAAAGAGAGTTCAAAAAAGTTGTACTTACATTGTGCTCGTTCGGACCAAAATGGGTTGACCGAAAAATGCCGGAACGTTTTCATCCATTAGTGAGTGTGTCTTGATGAAATTTAATGTCGGATCCGGAAGTGTTCGTGAATCATTATGACATGAACCTGGACGTGGCTCGGGTACCTGCAACGACAACAATGGCAAAGCATAGACCTTTTAGTAACCGAAAAAAAGAGGAAAGTGATGAAAAATGATGTTGCAAAATAAGGGCAAAACTATCAAAATCATAAAGAAGAGAATCTTTACAATACTATAATTCCATGCCATTTTTAAATGAATGTGGTTGAACGATTGTAACACAAGGACTGAGTTATATGCCGGAATCGCTGTGGGGAGAAACCTCTAATAGATATTAACCTGATGATAGATTTGTATTTCGTAAATGTTAAATACAATAAATATTTAGGTACTGATAATGGATTTCTACACGCTATAGAAATTGAAAAAAGTTTATTTTAGTACTTTTTACGTCTAATGTTATAATTTGTAAATTCTGTTGCTTAGTTAGTAGTGAGTAGAATGTCCTGATTTTGCATATACTCTAATTCAACGATAACCTTTTTAGGATCGTCCATTATTGTGTTCAGTGTTAGCACTTTTTTTTGTGAAAAATTTTAATTCTGGATTTTGTCGATATGTCGGCGATTTTCAGTGTGATTTTAGTTTTTCCGATCTGCTCCGAGAAGGTGATGAATTTGAGCTGGTTTTTCTTCAAACTCTTCAGTTATTAAAATCTTTGGGTACACCGAAGCTCAATTTTTTTCGGTATATCAAGGCTTTATTAGAAAGAAACCAGAATGAAAATTCGGCCTGGTGAACTAACTTACATATACCTTCACCCGGCATCTTTTTGCGTTGATGCAATGAAAAATATAAATCGGCCGGAATGGCGGGTTATCCGGTCGATGTTTTTTATTTTATTAAGCATTGCAATTAAACGCTTTTGCCAAAAATCTAAGTTACTGCATTTACTCATTTTTACAGGGGGAAAAATAAATTTCGATAAATCGGTCAATTTGTATGAAAGGTACTCGAATTGGCATTATAATGCATTATACGAGTACTTCTATTCTTAGAACTAAGTTTTTCCAACTCATAACGTGTGCGAAATTTGACTGAATTCAATGCAACTGTTTCAACGATATGGAGCTAAGAATACCTGGGTTAAATCGGTCACTTGTATAGAAGGCACCAGATGAGGCACGGGTAATCTATCGACAGTTGTAGAACAAAACAATGGACAGAAAATTAAGTCACAACAGCCTACGTATTAGGATTTATAAGAAAAAAATGAATTTTAGGTCAATTTTCATTCTTATGCACTATTTTAGCAAATTCATAACCGGATAGAAAATATAGCGATAAACGTAACTTGTTACTAGACGACGACTTGGACTTGAAGGAAAACTTGGCTTACAAAAAACGAAAAAACAATCCAAGAAACCCATTTCAAATGAATAAAATTTGCACCTCGCAAGCAACTTGCCATGCAATATAAGTTGACACACTCATATTTTGATTGATCAACTGAAAATGGTCAGTTAAAATCCATTCAATAAAGTTTCATCACTGAAAAACACGCATTTATGCAAATATACGTTATGTGTGTATGTGTATATACTTATATACCGTTCATTCTATTGTGATGAAACTATGGTTGGTTATCATTTAGAGGAAAGGATTCTGCAGTGGTCAAAATGCCATGCAGGTCTGAATTTTCATTCCTCGCATAGTAATTAAATACTCCTGAAAGCATTTCAAATTTGTCACGTTTTAAAAATTTTGATTCTTAGCACTCAACCCGAAGCCAAGCAATACGTTGAGAATCGAGAACAAGTACAAAGTCCCCGTTCGATATTTATGTACAGGACATAAAAGTATATGATCATTTTGCAACTCTTCGAAATATCCTTAAGACACTCTTTTTCCAGTACTTAATATGAATTTTTTTCATAACTCGCTGTTCATATCCGTGGATTCCAATCTATTTATCCTAATTAGCTATAAGAAGCACAACAGCGAAATATGAAAAATGTATTTGTTGTTGCACAGTGTAAATATGAGTAGAATCAGTGTCGTAATAGTCTCTTTCCTGTTACCTACTTAGTGAACCAAAAGACGAAAAATAAAAGTTTGATTTGATTTTCATTTTTCATTAGGAAAATAAAAGCGTTAACTTGATTTCTGTTTTAGGTTTGAAATACTCATTGACGGATTTTTACGGATTTGAATAAAATTATTGAAGAACAGAAAAATGATAATAAAAATTGGCAAAAAATTTTTAAAAAAGGTTTTTTCAATAAAATTTGTAACTATTCCGGTTACTGCATTGAATACTTTTGACCAAAAGATACTTAGTACTACCCTCGGCGCTCCCTTCTGGGCGTTATATTTTTGCCGTATCAAATGACGTATGCCTTTGTAACCGAAGGAATGAAAGTATTATATAAAAATATTCCCATTATTTATGGAAAGCGATTCTTATCATGGGGCTCCTTCGGCTGGCTTCACAGAAGCACAGCACTAATCAAATTTTTAAATACCTTGTTTTGACGTACATTTGCCTTAAATGTTTGGATTGTTTCTGTGTTATCCGCAAATCATTGGTATTTAGCGACAACATGCACTGAAGTCTAACGGGGTCAAATCGCAGCTCCGAGGTGGTCGCCGGCTTCGCTAAGACGACGCTAGCCGTCTTAATGTATAACACGGTGAGTCATTATGCTCAAAAACCTTCCGAGTTTATAACCATGGCTCTGTAGCGCTCATCGCTTATCGCAATGACCTTTCCGGTCGAAGTCCGTGGATTGAGTTGCCCACTGCTAGCCTCCACAATCACTTTCTCAGCGGTATGCACTACGTGACGTCGGAGAAGTTGGACGTTGATCCCTAAAAAGTTACTCTTACATGACTGCTTTATTTCAGCTAAAACTTCTTGCCAATAAACTCCCAGAATGGAAAACTCTGCAACACGTTTTGCAATATTTCTCAACACTGCTTACTCATAAAATGCCCTATTTTGTTTAGCATAGGAACGATAAATAAAGACTGATATGCCAGATTTTGGGCTGTTAAAAAGGTGTCAGTCTCAAAATATCGTATGACTTGTATGAGACTCTGGTATTTGGACCACTCGTTGTTACCTACAGAATACTTTTCGTAGGAAAATGTGTGTTAGCATACATTTCTAGAGTACATCTGGCATAAATACAATTTCCGGAAAAATATTAGAGCATTGGGTAATCGGGAATGGCTTTTTCCAGAAAAATTAAGCTCTCATGAAGCATTTTTTAGCACTTTTCGTTTGAACATATTTATATAGGTATACCTAGAAAGCAAAGAATGGATAAACTCTATTTTGAGCTCTGATTTCAGAGTAACCAGAGTCACTTGCGGAATTTCCTAAGCAATTATGGGCTGTTGATCCTTGGGCAATTTATTCGCCATTAATGCCCTCGCATGTGTCTTACGTAGGTAGGAAACATCCAACACTGGGACCGGATGTGGTGGTCTAATGAGCCGCTAAATTTAAATAAACTTTATTATGAATGCCGCATATGAACTATACACATTATTCTGATATATGCAGCATAATTTACAGAACTAACATGTTTCACTTTGTGCGTTATCGAAAATCTGCCTACTGTATTAAAAAAAAGTTATAGAATTTGACGTCCAATGACTTCTTTTCATTTTCATGCTGTCTGCCTGCTGTCTGTAGCAGCTTTCCATCACATTTATTATGTTTTGCTTCATTCCTTGCCTGTTTCATTTTCGACAGATCTTTGGCTTCCGACTGCAGAAACTAAGTTATGAATCTGTTGTCTTTCATAAATATTACGATTTTTGCTTTGTTATTTTGTCTTTATCCTGGGTCGTTGTTGTTTGTGGCTGTTAAATTTCGAATTGTTAATGTCATTTTGGTTTTGTTGGTGTTAACATTTGGGAAGGGATCATCGGGAGGTTGACAGTCGAGAGGAAATAGCCGAAATGTGTGTATGTTGCACACATGGAAGACTTTTAGGTAGGTATGAGCAATATCATGAGGTGGTGCCACTAAACGAAGAAGCGAGAGTGCCACAATGATGAAGATGTATTTGTGCTTTTATAAAAAATTATTACTGTAACAACGTAGTTTCTTATTTTCTGGCTCAGGCTGGTATAAAAGGAGCAAATACACTGTACGGTCATGACTTGTATTCTGAAAGAGAACAGACAGGTAAGCAAGATTAAGCTCGCTTAAAAATAGGAAACAATCGCATAACAGTTTTTTCCAAGTTGGGAACAGTTTTACAGAATACTGAAACGGCTTAAGGTCGCAAGATTTATATAGATGAGTTTGAATAAGTAGAAGAGGGACGTGATATTTGTTAACATTGCAGCGGTCATTAAAGGAAATGCGAATGAGGTGATATGAAAAAATAAATATTTTTGAACATTGAAATGTCATATGATGTGATGTGAAATATCAGACATTAATATATAACTGCAGTTTATTATGGTTCAGAAAATAACATGAAAAATTTGAATTATCGTTATTTATGTGGACAAACCGCGATTGAAGTTAGCAAATTTTTCGATTAATATTGGGATCAAGTGGACGTATGTGGCGACTTTCGTGTTGGGAGATATTGCTCAAGAAACAGGTTTATAAACGTGCAGCAGTGTTTCTTAAATGTTAAATCATTCTAGCTTGAGCTCCGCCTTAAATACGAGCTTTTTACTGTGTCAGTTGTTTTTAGAATACATTTTCAATTAATATTGCCCATATTTAAAGTGTCATCAACATATCCATATCCCAACCTGATTGACAAAATCTGCAATGAATATCGCAAACATAACTTAAATAAAACTTGATTAAATTATGACAAAGTCCAGCATATGCTACGAACTTGATGGTGAATAAAAAACCAACAAGGATTTACTAAAAGAGAGATATGTTTTGTATCCTTACCCTGGCATTATTGACCGGCAGCCAATTAGAGTTGATACCACTTTGTTCCTTGAAATTGCCCTCAAATGTATCCGCAATATCCTGCAACGAGAACGAAAAGAACACAAAAAATTGGCTTAATAAATTTAATGGAAGTTGCAGACTGTCGGACCACCCTTCGCACATGCCCATAAACAAATTCAGCCGACCAAAAAAAGGATAAATGTGGAGATTCTTGTTTATGCACGTTGGAATATGAAAACAGACTAAAGTAATTTCAATTTGGGCTGTGGATGTTAAATTTGCATGTGTGTGCGGGTATTTGAAGTTGTGCCCAAGAAGCGAAGATACGAAGAGGTTATAGGAGGGCCGCAATGGAAAAAAACGAAAATAAACTGTTGCTGAGGCTGACCCTGAAAAGGGGTGGACTTACCTGCAGTGAAAATGCACAAACTGCTGAGCCAGGAATTGAATTTGTTGGTGTATTAAAAACGCCATAAATCAATTTGGCGCTTGAGTGACCGTAATGTCCTTCGACAAGATTACTGGCGGATTCTATATGAAAACGAAACGAAATAAAATAAAGGCAAGAAATGAACATGGTACTGAAGCATTGCAATATCTAACGTAAAAACGCGCAACAATTTAGAATAGGGGAATATTATGTCCTTTTTTTATTACAACGGAAATCACTTGGTCACTTTCGTATATATTAAATTTCTGTTGCGAATTGGTGCTAATCATTATCGTTATCGGGGTGTTAGTTTAGTTTAATTTATAATATGCTGAATACTTACGGATTTCATTAAAATAAAAAGGAAAATCTCCTGGTATCGAGCAATTCAAACGAGATTTCAAAAAAGATGTCCAGCGGTTGCGGAAACGATGTGGGCCGCCTTTATCCCATTTGCAAACACGAGCCACACGTGAATAAATTGCCTAGAAAAGAAGAAACACACAAGGGAATGAGCACAAGAAAACAGGAAGCCGAAACACCCCAAACCGGAAGTCCATTGTAATTAATCATTATTTATAGGAAATTTATATCAAACGTATTCAGAATACAAGAAGTGAACAACCAACGAAATAAGGACAAGAAAATAGTAAAATATGTTAAAAAAAAAATACTCAAGCAAATAACGGATGTTGATTTTCTTTTTATCCTCCCTTCGTATTCCAAACTTTCGTTTTCTCTTTTTCCAGCAAAGCTATTTTCGGTTTGTGAGGCTACGTTATGGTTATGGTAATACTCATATTTCCGGTTTATGTCCACTGTAGAGAATGCTTCATTTTGGTCATGAAATAGGACTCGCTTTCCTATGTAAACACACTTAAGAATGTGTAAAGTTTACAAAGTCAAGTCATGCTATGCCATCCCTTACATCCAAGGACGAACAAGAAGAAGCAAAGGAGATGGAGGATATTTACGACAGGTCACGACATTCGATGCTTGCATGAAAAAAGTATAATTTATTGATGGTAAAGATTGGCAAAAGTCATGGCACTTATGAAATATGTACAAAAGTTATAAATTAATGTTAGAACTTGCAAAATGTGTTTATGTGGCATTAGAGGCTGAATTCGAAATTCAATTATAATAACTTTATCATTGGTTTATGTAGTCGGATATGAACATTGTTCTAAGGGAGAACACTAAATTTAAGCGAGTTGATTGTAGGAAATTTTAGACTCTGGTAATTATGTATATCTTTAAGCTTTCTAGTTATTCTCACAAATGCCAAGTCAAGTCGAAGTTTACGATAAACTATCAACTTTAAAGTATAACTACTAATCATAAGAATGAATCTTATGTATAATCCTGTTACTGAATTTGCAATACTTCTTTGTATAAAGTCGCGACAACTATCAATGTCAAAGGAACACAAATGTGTTTGAGCCTTGTTTACCGTTCACAAAATTTGTATCGTCTTGAGTACGCAGGGATCAGCCATTTTTTATTCATAGTTGGCAAAAAAATGCATTGGACTATTCAATATTAACGTTAATCAAGTGAATCGCTTTGCCCTATTAAAGCGAATGGTAACAACCGTACTTCACACACAACGACGTTTTAACTAAATCTACGCGGATAAGTCAACATTATAACACACCGGGGCTTATGTGCATATTCATTATGTTGTATTAATTTCTGCTTTACAATCCTATTAGCAAATGTTTTTTTAAATTAACTAAAACAATTTTCCTACTTCTGAAGTTTGTTACAATTTAATAGCAATAATTTGAACCATAATCTTGAACATTCACCTACATATTTTTAGACGTAATAGGTGAATATAATTTTTATTAGTCTCATATTTTATGCTATTTAATTGCAATATTGTTCCTTTTTAATATTAACACTCACACTAGCACAATTTATACAGGATGTTGTAGCCTACCACACATTGAAACATTTATATCCTCAAATATTAATGTATTTTGGAAAACCGCAAAGAACAGAAAACGACGAAATATACGAAATCAAAAAGAAATGAAAGTAAAGGAGAACAAAAGCACCCAAAGAAAGCTACTTATATTCTATTCATGAGCTAGGAACATGGAATACGGTATTCCAGCAGCAGCATCATCATTATCATGATAGCCTTCTCATCCTCAGCGTACTTACTTTGCCACAATTTATAAATTCCACAGCCGTTTCCCGAAACATGAAATATACAAAATCGCCCTGGGTAAAGGAGCTGACAAAATTTGGTGCTGTAATGATAAAGCGAAGGAAGAAAATATAAAATTGTTATAATATTAGGCATTAATACAATAAATGATTGTAATACACATTAATTTTTATTGGAGGTGGTATCTCTTACGCATGCACATATGTATGCGTGAGTGCGTTCGTGTGTGGGAATGGGTGAAGCAAATATAATAATAATTTCTATGCCTACCAACAAACAATAACAACACTGATATCAGTAAAAACAGATAAACAAATTATTACTCATCTCTGTGACCATTAACTTGCAACGAGCTTCCGATAGTTCGATGATCTCACTTTTCCTTTCGCATTAAGTGTCTCTCTTTTTCTGTTTTCGAATGGATGCTGTAGACGGTGTTGCCAATTTAAATTGTGTTTTTAACTTTTTTAATATATATTTTTTGCCATTGTCGGCAATTGGAGTGAATTCTTCACTCGTACTGCCATCTGGTAAAAGCTTATAAAAACGTTCTTTCCAAAATTCCAGCACACTTTGCGTATATGTGACCAGATTTCCATCACAGTCCTTACATGAGGGGATTCCTGTACCATGTCCTCCAATTCTGACTTCTTGGTAGAGTTTTAGAGCTTCACCTCTATGCCTGTATCTTTCTACATATATATCTTCACTCTCCTGCTTTTTTCACAACCGCTTCTAAAAAGTCTCTTCTTTCTTAGAGCATTAACTAACGGCACGCGATACAATCTTTCCTTAAAAACTTTGCGACATTCTTTGTCGTACCAGGGGTTATTTGAAAGCTTTTTTCATATCCACGAACGGTTTTTGCAGCAGTTGCCATAGAATGTGTTGTCACTCTGTGCCAGGATCAGGAACGTTCCGTTGTAGTAATTGAGAGAGTTTGGTGGAGTAGGCTACAGCTATTACGGGGGTATGCAGCTAAGTGACGTCTAACTTTCTTTGTGCTGGTTGCGTACATTTTTGGTCTGCTCAAAATCAGACATACCTTAGATGCGACACGCACGTCTTTGACACCAGATGCTTCATCAATTGAACGTGATCTATCTGATTTCTCGTGTTATGATCAGGAGATAGCCACCTTGCTTTACGGATGTCTTTGTGCGGGGATCTGATTCCACTTACTTTCATATTTCGCGTCACTGCGAAAGAATTCAGTCTAAATCCGTTTTCGGAGGTGTCGCTAGGTAGACTGAATTTTCCGACCGTTAGACTAAAAACATCTTTCCTTCCTACATTTCTCAGGAAAATTTCCCGGAACAATTTTAACGTCGTGGCCAGAGCAGCGCTTATATGCTTCTTCTAGGCACTCATAGAATGTGTCTTTGGTTTCCTCGGCTTTGTCTTCTGTCGGGATATGTGCAGAGATTAGCATGATGAAAAGGCAGTTCGCTTAGATGCGGACAGTGGCTTATGGGCCTAAACCGCGAGACAGGGTATCAAAGTCGACATTCGATTTCATGTCTTTCTACGTGGCAACCGTAATAGATGTCACAGTTTTTATGCTGAGTGCATCCTTGTCCTGTCTATCGCATCTCCTGGACGACGGTGACAACAGTCGCCAATCGGATAGAGGTACCTTCTCTATGTATAAAGAGTGCGGACATTCCAGAGGATTCAAATTAGAAATTTCCCGATTCGAAATGCAAGAACTTTCTTTAGAATCTTTTCCGAAATGTTCCAGAAGATATTGCTCATGCTTTAAATAATTTCAGAACATCTACGAGCTAAATAACGTTTTGTATAGTTAGCAGTCAAGAATTGTGAGAGTTTCTAAACAATTTCTTATAGTTTCCGTACACAACAACCTCCAGTGAAATTTTCCACCCAAAATTTAGAAAACTACAATTCTACAATGAAATTCATCATATACGTTAGAAATATTTTTACATTTGGAAAAATACGAATATGCTATGCTATGAATATGTTATTTGTCTTGGGGATAACTTTGGATAGATCAGTTAAGATAATAAGATTTTGAAATTACTTGGCTTTTATGGATTGTTTGTTTTGGTCAATAGATTGTTTGAGAGTAGAACAGATGAAAGTAAATTTGAGTGAAAATCGTTAGACTAATTCAATATTAAAATTTACAGCTAGCAAAAAATGACACAAAACCATTTTAAATAATAACATTTTCATCATTTCCAAAGATGTGTTAAGTGTAAATTTTTGTCTTTCAAATATTATTTTCTGCAAATGTTTGTCTTCCGGGGAGCCAAACTACTGTAGTCCTAATTTGTACACATAGTAAGTGCATATAATGGGAGCAGCTATTCTGAAAAATTTTCTTTCTGTCGAAAATATCCAGTAAAAATGTCTTTATCTCAATATTTCATTCATGGGATGCAAGGGAATTTGTATTTTATGTCCTACAAACAATACCGGGCAGTATATGGAAGTATAAGGCTGTATTCTTCCAAAACAGTTTGGGTAATAATTTGAGAGGCATTTTAACGATGACATATTTTCCAATAACCGAGAAGAGATTTTTTAAAGAATTATTCATGTTGTAAAATATTAGAATCAGACTTGTTTTTGCACGCTGCCAAAAATTTCACTTTTTCCCACTTATATTGTTTATGAGACCTTTTCTTGAAAATAGAATTTAACAAAGTATGTTTTTAATAACAACAAGTACATTCTTATAAGGAAAAATGTCATAAAATTGGGTTAGAGAAATTCTCTTTATTGCAGTCCAGCAGTATGTTCCAGAGTCATAAAATTGGGTTAGAGAAATTCTCTTTATTGCAGTCCAGCAGTATGTTCCAGAGTACGTCCAAAGTCATAATACGAATCTTGGTATCGTAATTCAAAAATGTAAATGGCATTAAAATCTCCTACCATTTGAAAGACGTAAGCCTGAAAAGGATTTTACCGAACCGAGATGATCAATTATGACGTCCAGCGCTGAATTAGCATTAGTTGTTCAAAAATATTTTCTGAAGGCCCGGACCCTCTTCCATAAATAACACATGGATAACATCCTACAACAATCGGTTCAACAATTTTGGAGGCTCGAACCATTTTTCTCGGTCTTCGTACAGTTTCTTTCGTGTACCACTAGGTGAGACATTTTTGCATTTTAGTTTAGTTGAAATAAATCTCCGCTGAAGCTGCTATTGCTCTTTGGCTTAAAAATACATACATCATTCAAAATACTTTATCGATTATTCAATAATGTACTTGCAAATAATGTATAAAATTATAAAATATAAACAGGGTGACCAGTCTCATAGTGCATATTCTCAAAACTGCTGATTTTTGTCGAGTGTCTAAACTGTTTGTTAAACTTCACAGACGATTTATTATTGTCTGTCAAACATGCAAAGATCCATAAAAATAAGAATTCATTTATATTTTATACGAAATTAATGGAGGGATATTAGACTCCATGGTATCCTTGCACAGCTAGCAGTTCGCATACAACACAACTGGCAAAAGGATTATGAAATGCGGGCTGGGGTAAGCCGTCGTAAGAGAAGTAGCAAGAAGATTATGGCGCAACAGCAGTACAATAACCTACAACAATGTTGTTAAATTTTAACAATCATAATGAATAATGAAATAATATGTTAGCAAAAAATAACATGTGCATGTCCAAGTGTATGTGTAATATACAACAACTAGTATAAGGATACCACCAATACTCAATAATAATGCTACACCAATACATACACATAGAAAAGCAAACAATATTTCCCAAAACCTCTGCATACACACAAACAAATCCGAGGGATTCGTGTGCAATCACCACCATCATCAATAGGGTGCAACTTACCGTTAAGACTTAAACTATCATATTGCTCTGTTTGTAATGGTTCTCGATAGATAATCGGATCACTGCCACTGAAATCAGCCACGGTACCCGAATACAATTCATTATCTGCAAAGAAACGTGAAGAAGGAAAAAAGTTTGATATCAGTTATGGTTACTTGAGTGTAAATAAGACACAATAAATAACAAATCACATTTATTTTTGTTGTTCGTTCAATATATTTGCCTTTTTTTAAATCTACCTTTCGCATATGACGAACTGTTTGCTACTTAATAAGAGAAAATTGAGCAGAAGTGACTGAAAAAGCAATGCTTCAATTTTGTTTTGTTTGGATTGATTCGCCAGGAAAAGTGCGATGAGTAGAGGATAACGCAAATAAAATTAAAATTGGTAAGATAGAAAGTATTTCAGTATAGAGAATCTGCCAAGCAACCATAGGCAGATCTTTACAAAGGCTCACCAACCAGCAAGCTTTAACGCACTTAAAGAAAAACTATGTCAGTTTAGTGAATAATACACATATTTTAAATCTTTCTGCAAGCCAAAGTCGTCGTTCGTTTAGAATGTAGACAAAGCCGATAGGCAGATAATTCGCAAGGACTCAATCTATACCCTTTATCATGTATCCAACAACTATAATGTTGTTCGAGCGTTGGCTGGTTCAAGAGTAACAACAACAATAATTAGACATTGGTGATTTGATTAGGCAAGTTTTGTTCAGATGTTGAATACAATATGTTTCCAACTTCAAAACATAATACAATGGAAGAGTGTGAAAGCCCTAAAACAAATGCGAATACAAATTTGTTTAGACCATTATGGTGCTTCTGATTTAGACAACTCATATGCCAAGTTAAATATACTACTTTTCCGGTAAAGCCATGTTAGCCCCGGCTGAACTTTTTTGAAGCGAATTTTGAAGTGATTAAACGGTTAATTCGTTCTTGGTGCCTACGAAACATTTTGTTCGCTTTCTTATTATGCTGTTGTCACACTTCAATGACAATTTGTTATTTCTTACATTTTATGATTATGCTTGCATATTCATTCCATCAAATACCATTTAGAACGAGAACATTTGAACTTCCATACGTATGAAGATGCCAATGAGGAGAATTGCAGTAAATGCGTCTAATACCATCGTCATCTTCAACAAAAGCAATTCATTGATCAAAGCTGTGCGATGTTACAGTAGTCTTCTCAAACATTGAGACTGTGACTCCGCCGTCAATAAAATAGATGAGTCAAAATGGAAAACAGACAAAGATTACGACTTGTAATGAGGCATTGCTGAGGCTGAGCAAACGAATATATAGAGATTACATTATTTGGATGATATGAGATCGATTCAGAACAATTTTCGATAAATGTGTGAAAGCTTAACAAAACTTATTTGCAACGATGCAATATTTTTTTGGGTGCGGCTTATAATTGATGTGATCAAAACATCGTATAAATACAATAGTATGTATGAAAATAATTCATACCCATTGCCACAATAACAACAAATTACTTACAGCTCTTGAGTGACAAAATACGCTCTTGTTTTTGTCAGCATTATAATCTAATACGTCCTAGGAATGTTATAATTAAGTTATTAGGCAGGTCTGTGGAGTTGGTTAAAAAATAAAAACTACTTCGACCATAAAAATTATGCCTCATTCTCATTGCATAGAAACGTAATTCGTCGGAAAAGGAACAAATAAGATACACAATTCCTATAACACACCGAAATCAGATGTGTAAGAATGCTAGGCTTTAAAAAAGGATAACATTGCCATTTGCCAACTAGTTTTATCGCATTCCTAACATTGCGAATAACGGAAACCCTTTCGTGTGAAATTAATTTCTTCCCCATGTATGTATATTTGAAATTTAATGCCACGGCAATATCGATAATCCTGCTGTTTTCGTAATGTTGCTGTGAAAAGCCCAACACAACTGCTCAAATTTGGAAACATCGTGACCAAATTTTCTCTACGTGAATAGAACAAACATCATGTTTGTTGTTCAAACTCCATTGGCAAATACTTCACCAGTGGATGTGTTTTCTTGTACTTTATTTTTTTTAGGTGTTACTCTATCTTATTAACATATCTCCCAGCAAATAAACATGGCTAAATGCACCTGGCATTCGTTTCTTTTCTTCGCAGAATAGTGTAGCCAGCAACGGCAGCGCTGAAAACGAACGAACTGAAAATGAAACCAAATTAAAATGAGATGTGCGAATCTATCAATATGGCGGGATCAAAGTACTTTTAGTATTCGTACATGAATCCTAGGATAACTGTTAGTACATTAAAGTGGATTCGTCAAATGTTCAATATAGTCTAAATAAATTGTATTTGGCAATTGAGATGCGATGATGATGATGATGATAAAAGAACAAAGCATGTAACAACCCAAATTTGTACGATACTTTCATACTCTCCCTCTTATCATATATGCGTAGCAATGTATTACTATCGTATTTTACCAGATTTTCTTTATGCCGCGTATTTGTTCCTTTTGTTATGTTCAAATCATATTGGCATTAGTGGAAAGGGAATGTAGAAGCCATGGAACTCGCATGTGCTAATTAAGGTTTTGGAAAAGTATTAGAGTTTCAAGTAGTTGCTACATCCGATTTGGACGAGATTGTATAATTAGCCTTTTTTCCAGGGAAAGGAAAAATTAAAAAGATAATCAAATCCCCGATATAAAGTTGCATAACATTAAAAATAATAGGGTATATTCAAGCCTCAAATAAGGTCAGTAATTTATGGAAATTGGGCAATTTTTAAACAATTTAAGTATGTAATTTATGTCGCTTTTCTTCCAGTAAAACACATGCTTGAAAGGTATGTGAGACAAATTAGAAAACTTTAGCGAATTCAAACTAGGATTACAATATGTAGCAAAGACCAATCTGGAATACTAATTGTGTAAATGAAAAACAGGGTGTTTGTTGTATTCATAATAAAGAAATTGCTGGCAGCAAAAGCATTTAGCATAATTGATAATTGATAAATCGCCAGCCATTAAAGAGTCCAACATTATTGTGAAGATCCGATATTTATTTAGCATGAAGAGGCCGCTAATATATTTGTCGCCTAATTCAAGGCTAAATTTTCTAGTCTAATTTATATAAGGTTTGATTTAGTTATATCAAAAATAAATCTAGTAAACAAAAGTTTCGGCTCTGGCTTAAGAGATACATCAAAACCCCTTCTAAAAATGTAATTAAATTCGAATGTGTTAACGTACCTCAAAAATTCACATTTTGTAAAATTTTTAAACATTTTTGAGATAAACTAAAGATGACACCCTAACGCTTAAAGTTGTAAAAATTTGAACAGTAACTTAACTGAGAGCTTTCGACTCAAAGAAAAATATTCATATGGTCTCTGATAAAGTTCCTACATGAAGATGATGATTCAAGAACAAATTTCTAATGTTACTACTCAAACTCATAAATATTTTTAATACAAATTACCAACTATTTCACAAAAAACGACAGTAATTTCAAAGGCAGAATGGTCTACTTCGCATGTTTTACTCCGGGGGTCATGGAAATCTTTAACATAAGCGCGCCACAACTAATAGCAGTCCAATTTTCTTCTAAATTTTACACGTAGGTTTTCAGCAAAGTAATAAACACCGCAAGCTTTAAAGTACAGACAATTTTTTCCCACGCAATTAACTACCACCCTAATGCACATATACACGTGCTTGTGTAGGATGTATTGAATGTATTTCTATAATCAATATTTTAAGAGAAAAAGTCGAAGAAAAAAGAAGCCTAACAAATGGTAAGACTCCTAAATCGTACCCAAAAGACTTGCTCCTATTTACTATCATCATGGACGCACACATTCGCAGTTACAATTCACTTACACCTACAAACACATACGCATTGCCCAACTTCATTTGTAGTTTGAGTGTAAGCAAGCGAATCGATATTTTATATTGGCATTGTGTTGTATACGCATTAGGAGTAGTAGTATGTGCGAATGTGTGTTTCGTAAATAACATATGCAGAGTAAAAATAATCAATTTCCTTTTATTTTATTGCCTGTGAGAGTGGAGAAATGCAAAAAGTTATGGGACGATTGCGATAAGTCCTATTTGCGTTGTACGCTCCTCCACCAATAATTAAATTACAAAGCTTTATTTACGATGGTTCCAGCTTACGTCGTGAGAAAAACAAATATTTATTATCAAAAATGGCTTTATGGAATTTCAATTTTCTCTCTCTGTGATGATCTGGCATATTTTCCGCTCTGAATGGGTTTGCTCCAAAACATGCTTTTTAATGTATCGTAGCACTTCTCTGGGATAAGAGAAAAACTAGTCGATTTAATCGAAAATTAAGTATTTCGGTTTCTTTGAAAAATATGTTGGCAACCATTAATATATTAATTGAAAAATATATATGAAATATATTATGCAAGAATCGCAGATTACATTAAAGGAGCTTTAACATTATCATTAAATACTAATCATAATGAGTTCGAGTCAAAAATCTGTCATAATGACGCCAAGCGGCTTTTACATTTACCACGGCTTTTACAATTTTGTGTGAAAAGTTAAGCCGTCTAACGCTAAAGTAAGCGGCAAGTTTTTCGCCTAGCTCTCTATAGTTTTTGCTGATAAATCAGAGAAATATATCGAAAAGAAAAAAAAAAAAAGATGGATATGGACTTATCAAAATCAATGTGTCAAACATAATTATTAGAAAATTACGTCCTTTCATTTGTGAAAATAGCCGACTAATATTACCAAAATTTTCTGGCACTTGGTAGAAAAGTCTACGATGTGTATTAATAAACAACAATTATTTCACGTAGCTGCTATTTACCATCGTACAAGCGATAAAAGTTTAATGGCAAATTCAACTTTTTCCAACTTTTTTCAACTTCAACTTTTTTTTTTTATTTCAATTGGCTTTAAACAGTTAAAATGGAATCTGCAGAATTATTCAAAATTTATTTCGAACATTTGTATTATGGCCTAGTATTGCGCTATAAAAAAAGCTTAAAGTTGCTTGCAAACTTTCATTACTCCTGCCACTACCTAACTACCCACTTCCGCATGCGAAATCTTGAATTAATTGTGGTCATTGTTTTTATTCCTTATTCCCTAACAACAAAAATAATAGTTCGAATCCAACATATTAATTTGATGTCATGTAGTTAAGACATTTCGTACAGAGATACGAAGAACTATTCATATGCAATTTTGACAATTGTCAGTGCAATGCATTTCTTAAAAACGGAAGTAGACTACAATCGCAAAACGAAAAACTGTTGCTCTAAAATATTTGAAAATCCTTTTTCAAAAAGTTAAGAATTTAATCAGAATTTTTATAAGAACATTTCTAACTCTGTGCAGTTGCTTGTTATCTACAGGATATGCATTTATATACATATGTGTATATGCGCTATCCTGTAGCATCAAAGAACCAGAATATGAATGAGCTAAAGCAGACGGGATCCAGTCAATGGTTGAGCGGCAAAGCAAAAATGAAAGTTGCGTCCCGTTGCGTATTTTTGTTTTTTGCTCAAAATATATTTTCTCGAAATTTAGTTTAGCATGGAAATTTTATTGTTAACATAAGCATGAATATGTTATGCACACGGACATAGAGATGCCACCCAACTCATGTGAATGGTAATTGTAACTAATACTAATACAGTATTCTTCTGTTTAGAAAGGCTCCTTTGCGAACATAAGTGTTTGAGTGTGTATTCATATTCCCAATCTCTCCCTCTGTTTGAGAAGGAGAACAGGTGCGTTATTTTTCAAAAAACCATAAATGAGATTGTGCATTACATACACATGTACTTAATAGATAAATGTACGTATATACACATCCACATGCATAATACATATTCCCTTTAAAATGTACAGAACATATTTGTGAATTGTGGAAATTTAATTCTTCTAAGCATTTTATCCGTTTTTCGTTTTATAGTATAGCATATGTACAACTCTTATTTGCATTTAAATGCATGAGATTTTAGACATTCCGAAGTTTAATTATATTTTTTGTTTTCAGTTTTTTAAACTTATCTATTCATAAAGTTTAATTATAACATCTAAAGTGGAAAATGTTTTAAGCTAAAACATTTAGGAAAGGTTTAAAGTTGCCACTTGGCTTGCTGGTTTTAAAATTTTGATGTTAGTATTTGTACCAACAAAAAATTCAGAATGTATATAATTAAAAGTGTCTCATAATAATTTGTTTTCAAACGTAATTTCAAACATAAATATATTGTCTAACGGAAATAAGTGATCTTCTTAGGGAACAATGGAGATCAAATTAAAAAAATTAATAAACTATTATGAAACTTGGTTATTTTATGTTCTTTACCCTTTCTCTCTCTCTCTGGCTCTTTTGTGGCTAACGGAAATAATTGACCTTCTTTGGGATTAATAGAGATCAAGTCAAAGAAATTAATATTCTGTTATGGAATTTGATTAATTTGTACTCTCTCTCTCACTGTCTGTCAGACGCCTCTCTCTGTCTGGCTGTTTGCCTGTTTGTCTCTCTTTGCCTGGCTCTCTGTCTATCTCTCTCTCCCTCACACAGTCTGTCGGTCTCTCTCTTTCTGTCCTTCTCTCTCAGTCATGTATTGCACACGTCAAAATCATATTTTCATTTCTAACTGCTTCATAAATTCTTATTGTTTGAAATTGATACTAATGAAAAAAAAATAATTTCGTATATAACCTTATTCTATGATGAATGCATATCCTTGAATACGTAGGATGGTGATACTATTCAAGGCAAGGAATGGCGACAAAAGCGGACATAGGAGAAGTTTTGCAATTGCCGTGTCTATTAGATCGAAACAACGCAAAATGGGTGTATATTGTTTTATTTGCTTAAGAAATTGGACATTTTCGTGAAGTTTTGTGAGCTACAATGCCTCATCTGGATATTAATAGGGCTATATATGCCAGCCACTTTGCATCTCCATTTCCACTCAACATTGTATGAGATGACAAAGCCTTTCGTTCTTGCTTCCGAATATACCAGAAGGAAAATTAACATAAGGGAAAACTATTTGGTTACATTTATTATTACCGGAACAAAATTGCAAATTAATTACAGTTTATAAATTTAAGTACATCTTCGTGACTATCAAACATCGCCAAACGCGCTGTCCTTTACCCAACAATCAAACCGGGCAAAAACTAACCTCGGATAAATTTCATAACAGCTATTTTAAAAGGGCTTTGTTGTGATTAAAGAGATTGGTACTCTGAAATTCGTCAGCAAAACGGGGGCCTATATTTTTAAAACTCTTTCAACATTCTACGAACTCAAAATATGACTGAGAAATGTGGTGTTCCGAAATTCGTCTGATAAGTAAGGATGCAAATTTTCGAATGTTTTTCGGGATACCAATGTTTTTGCATAAATTTGCTTAAGGGAGAATTTGCCGTCTAAACCCAGTGGACAAAAATGTTGTCATGTCCTGAAAATCTTGTGAGATGTATTTACATACATTTTGGAATGCACCTATGTTAAATGTGCCCTATACTCTAATATCCTTCGTAAAATTTCATTAAAGAAGTACTGACACCAAATTTGTATCTAAATTACAAGCCAGTCATCTTTAAGGCATTTTTTTCAAAAACTTTAGGTAAAGAATGAGGATACTAGAAAATTGATTTAACAGTACCGAACCTATTGTGACTGTTACTATACGTTTATTCGACATTCGAATTATTGGCAGAAATCACGTTATACGATGTGGTTGGACAGCCTAAAGGCAGTTAGCGACAATTGAAAACATTTTCGCTTCGATCTTATGTAACGCTTTTCTATCTGTTTGGTTTGAATTATTTTCAACCTCATTGTGCTTCCACCTTATGCGAAACGTTATTACCTCTCATATACAGATTCGTATTAAATGTTAAAGTCTTGGAATTTGGTAAACGTTTAACGTTGTAGTACCAAATGTCGTGAGAACTGTAAAATCTCAAAATTAAAATATTTAAAGTATTTCTCTCAAGTATTAATTGTTCACTAAATTGTGAATTCGTTGCCTTTTATGGCTTAACAATTAAATTTGAAGGCTTTTCTACCGTAACTTATTATTTATCACACGCACATTCATAAACTTCAGTCACCTTAAAAATTGGTCGGGTGACGATAAATAACACAAGGAGGAAGCGCGGAGAGCTAAATGAAATTAGAAGTCAATCGAAAATTTAACTCAACGTTTTGAAGAGAATGTGGATGTTGAATTAATGTACCTATAAGTATTCCCTGCAGATTATAAAATGCTGGCACCACAAACGTAATTAATGCTTGCTATAGGAAGTTTTATGAATTGCGCAGATCACAGATGCGGACACACAGATATGTGTCCTGAAGGAGATAGCGAACAAATTGGAGCTACTCGTTCCATGACGCCGCCAATATTTTTCTTTTTGGTTAAATATTTAAATATTATTTAAATCGCCATGATTATTAAGTTTAATGAGCATAGTTAAACTTAAAATTAAGATATTCGAAATGTTGTCGTTGAGCTATGTAGTCGACTACTACAGGGGCTTAGTTAGGCCCCCCTGTAGTCTGCCATCTAACTACACGTCCATAACTCTCACTCGCACTAATACCATCCTCCATCACGGACACTTGGACTAATACAATGCTAACCGAGGTAATTAACAATTGGGAATGTAATTTATACCCTTTCAACTACAGTGGCACCCAGAGCTCAGGATAATGTAGCAAAGGTAATAAACTGGAGGTTAACTACACACAATTTGTAACCCAATGACGAACGGGTACCACCAACAAATGCTGTCAGCAGAAAATCGGGAGAGGGCGGAGGATATTATAATTAAGACCCCGTTAAGGGGAGTTGCAAAGTCGTTTAGTTCGTAGCAGTTGCCGTTGTTGCTATTATTGCTGAATAAAAAACGATTTAAACGTAACTGTTCCCGGTTAAATTAGACGTAACATAAAACATCAAGATAGGATGTGTGACACTCAGAGAGGAGGTGAGGTGAGCATGGGGATTTTTTAGAATGGGAATCTAAGCTATCAAAGCAATTTGTAGCAATAACAATTGTTGACGTTATTATATTTCTTTGTTTCCACAAAAAAGAAAAAATAGAGTTCGGAGCTTGTTCCTTTTTTCCTTAATGCCGGGGAGGTAGTGTAAAAAATAATATTGCTGGAGAAAATGGGGAAGAGATATGAGGGGGAAAATAACGTTGGAGTTGTTTGAGACAAACAAAGAAACGGAAGAAGTTAGTTGAAAACGTTTTCCGCAATGGCGCTTAAGTTATTTTAAATGACAATGTGGCGTGTATGAATACTGTTACAAAAACTGATATAACAGCAGCTGCAGCAACAACAGCAACAGCGACAATTTCTGCCATTGGAGAACTTATTCGCCGTGCAGTTGCTGACGGGGTATCAGCCATTATGCTGGTACTACCTACCACCATAATTGTTATATTTAACTTTTGCATGTCTTTCCTTTGTTGAGAGACTTAACAAAATTTATAATGGTAACACAACAATAAGGGAGCGAGTCGTCCATGTTGGATACGTTTGGATACAACAGCGATAAATGCTGGCGAAAGAGCAGTTCACAGGTGTAACAGAGTTTTAAAAATCTTTTTCACGTTGACAATTGTGTAAGAAAACCTTTTATTAAGTACCTTAACGTAATTTAAATGGGAGCAATCAATTGCAATTTTGGGAAATAATACGAATATCCTTCGAAAATATATTAATTGCATTTCATAATACGTGTAACAACTCCAGAGTTTTCATTGAAAATAAAATCTTAATTCTCAATAGATTCTAAAAATATTTTCTGTATTCTTGGATCAACTTGTGAAAAGGAAACTTTGTAAATTTGTAAATAGTGGTTCCTGAGTTCAGATATGTAGCAACTGCTGTCTACGTAGCTTTCATGGTTCATGGCAGTAGAGACATTTTATTCAGACCAATTTTAAAGTTCTCCTTATAAAATATAGAACAATGAAAAACATTGGATAGATTTTTAGTTCACTGACAGGAGAAATGTTTCGGGTATTTACATCACCATACCCGTCTATAAAATGTTGCAAAACTGGGTACTATGTTTTGTTAAGCTACATACAAACCCATTGGATCATCAATAACATTTTTTTTTTGATAGATCATGTTTACCGAGATAATTTAGCAGTGTTTCGTAAACAATTTTTTGTCCCATTCTCCAACTTTCTACTGCATTTTTCCAATTTTCCCAATTCATTTATTAAATTAAACATTTATTTTTGACGTAAGAAAAACCCCTTGCCCCCTGTCTGTTTTTTATATAAAATTTATTTAGGTTTTGTAAATAATTCTATGACCACCACCACTATTTATTGAAATTGTCAAACAAAACTGACAGACAGCGTTCTTAAACGCTGTGTTTTTGTATGGGGGAGCAGCATGGCTACAATATGAAATTGCCAGCCAACATGACAAAGCAAACAAAAATTGGAAGCCATTCCATAGGAATATTATTTTCATAATTTCCAAAAATGCTGTATGAGCATAATTTCCCCAATTTGGGAAGCTCTTTTTAATTGCGGCATAACCAACATCGTTGTACGAAGAGCAAACGTTTTTAGTTTTTTTTTTCTTTTATTTGGGTGTTTCTGATACAGAAACTTAAGATTCGTTAATAACCTAAATTAGCTAGTTATGTGAATTCTAATTAAAAGAAGGAAATTGTAATGAAATATTACCTAAAAAAAGTTTCCATTCATCGCTTTAGAGGATCTGGTAAAAAGGAGTCAAAGACAACAGCATTCCTTCTATGAAAACCCTATGTTAAATTCGTCGATGGTTATGTAATTTTTCAACATTTCTATATCATGATTAGTTTATCTGGATGCTTTTTTTTACTACGGAGTATTCATGCATAATTTGTCTTTCAATTTAGGTGGGAGGTAGATTTATTTAAAAGAAAATTATATAACTACTCAGAAATGGTCCGAAATGTTTTATACTCGAATAAAAGATAAATTAATGTTTCTAAGGGTAAAGCAGCGAAACACATTGAAAAATTAAATTAAAATTAAATAAATTAGTTTCAGGACCTCCGGGGATGATTGATTAATTTTTATTCTCTCAAAATGTTCTCTATTTACTCCTTCTCCTTCGAAAGAAATTATTAATGACTGTCGTATTTAGTGGGAATTTACATGTTCAGAAAATTGCTGTTCTAGTACAATATCAGTGTTCCCAATTTGTTGGCTTCAGGGCCTACCAAAACGTGTTTGGGGCGAAAAACTATAGTTTTATGTTACGTAAAATGTCGTAGACACTGGGAATATGCAATGCTCGTAACAAAGTGCATTCAACTCTGCTGCAGCTCCGTCTCTCTTTCTCATTTTTTCTCTCTCTCCATGATTTTACCTTCATTTGACAACTATTATTCATCTGCTTGCATTGTCGTGGATAATTCAAAACAAATACAAAACTCTACTCAAATTTCAAATCAATACCGTAATGACTGTACAATATTAAATCTTTGGCTACGATGCGTGATAGAGAATGTAATTTATTTTCCGTAGTTGTAAATGGACATCCTTAGAGAATTTTGTGCAAAACCACTAGTTTTTGCTTTGGGAAATTTTTGTTGTGCCTTCTAGGTCTTTTGCCAATGGCGAATCTGGACGTGTGCGTTCATGACACACACTTGCAAATTCACTAACCCTCACACACGCACACACACGCGTGTAGTGTGAATCATCTTGGTTGCCGTAATTTATGCGTGGTATACAACGTTGTTGTTAAATTGTGCAGCACGTTCTGGCCGTTACTATCGCCTTGGGGTATGCTGAACTCATACATGTCTGAATTGTTATATAGCGGATGCGTGTGTGTGCGTGAGAATATGAATTGACGGTGATTATAACTTTGATGTCTTGCTGGACGATTATTAGCACATTGGTCTGTGTAGTGGCACCGGAAATGATTGGATAAAACGTTCTTAATACTATTTCACAAGTTTTTTTATTCATGCGCAGTTGACATTAGATGATGCGGTAAAATTTAATTTAATTTCTCTGTTTTGTTCAACTTAATGATGGCCTATGCTCTTAGAATAGCAGAGGAACTGACACAGTCTCTGTACGGTCAATAATTTCTTAGTATCTTTACGTCTTATTTAATGAATGGACTTTTTAGATAGAGAAAACGTCAAAATATTTGGATTAGATAAGCAACACGAAGATGATATCATTAAATTTATAACCATCATTTGTTGGGGACTTAACTTGAGTTCTCCCTGCAAAGACTAAATTAGGATTTTGATTTCAATTACAAATTAAATAACAGGTTTTTTACAAAGTGAATATACAAAAAGACTTTTAAAAATAATAGTGAAAGAAGAAACAAGGAATATTTAATATTGGGGATTAATTTTATTATGTTTTTTGTTAGAGTTTATAAGAAATGTTACATTCGATAATGTAAAAAAATCGAGTGATTTAATTCGAGTGAAGCTATGTTTGCAACCCTACAGATCATGTAACTGCAAATAGCAGCACATCATCAAAATTTGAGGCACTGCTTTAAAACTTCGAAAATAGTGTTTTGAGCCGGTCGATTTATCATTCATTCTTACCACGCCCTGCTAATTAGAACGTCCTTTCCTCCGTCTATGTTTCAACAAAACTGTACATATGCGACCGATGACCAGGAATTGTCATCCTTGTTTCTTATTCATCCTCATTGTGATTGTTCGATGTTGTTCGACTACGGTTAAATAATCCACACTAAAAAAAAACTCATCAAATTGATAAGCAAAAGTTCTCCAATCTGACTATCAAATTTTTTTCCCAAAGTGTTTTGTTTTTTTTTTTTGTTTTTTTTTTGTTTTTAATTAGAAAAGTGAAAAACGTTGTTTCCCTGCACATCACAGATCATTGAAATCATTGAAATCTGGCAAGTCTTTGTTATATTCCCCTAATATGCAAATGCATAAAAAATTTGATTTTTTTCCCGAGTGATACCAGTATGAAAATTAAAAACACTTTTGCAAATGCTGTGGTATATCCCGCAGATGGATACAATCTATCGCAACTGGCTTTAAGAGCTTGGCATGATTGTATGGCATCGAAGAGTTTCAGTCTCATCCCTTTCGTTCCAGTGGCTAAGACTAGCCCAAATTCCCTTATGCTATTTTCCTTTCCCTTATGCTTCGCTGTCGAGATCCTATTGGTTAATTGATTGCCATTTAGTGTCCTTCTTTCCTAATTTTAAACTAAATATGGTGATAGTCAGCAGGCTACACTGCAGTCTGGACTCACGCAGCAGATTTCCCTTGATAGTTTTCGAACAATACAGATATTATCAAGATATAATAAACAAATTTGGAAAGTTACGTCAAGACATACCGTATGCCACGTTTCTTTATAGTCGACTGAAATTCTTCGCTTCCAATTTAAATATACGAACAACCAGCGTATATGCCTAAATCAATACCGGAAATAACTCAGATTATTTTACTCGGAATAAATTCAGATGGGTCAAAATCCAAGCAACAGAATAAACCATCACTTTGATGCTTATCCCGAAACAAATGTAACAACATCTATGAGCCTTAGGAAGTATTAGGTCTAAAAAAGTTTAATTTGCATTTCATACAAGCTTGGAGATCTTTATAGTATTTTAGAATAATCCGAGCTAATTTAATCTGTCACCTTTACAGGTGGGAAATAAATAACTACTTGCCTATTTATATTATTAGCTTGTTTATTTTCCTCCAAAAAGATCCCTGAGCATAAATAGCAAACAATAATAGTTAATCCTTTCTGTTTTCATTTGCGTAAAACTTTTATTTCCAATTGTTTATTTGTTCTACAACAAAGTTTAGGAAAATGTCAGTTTCATAAACATGCTGAAAACTGTCTAACAATCAACATAAACAGAAGTGAAGAAAAAAGGGTATCCTTCCTTTCTCGTTCGTCCCAAAAGGATGTAACCAAAAGAAAACTAAAGGCGACGAAACGGGCAATAAGTTTCGAAGTTCTCTGTAAGATGTTTTTTTTTTTTTTGCAGAATCCCAATTCAAACAAAACCATGACAACAAAATGAAAATATTTCTAAAAAGTGTAGCCCGTTTGCTTGCTTTAATACAAGGTCCCTGACAACAAATTAAGGACTAAATGACACACAGTCATACCCATAACATCTTAAATTTTAATGTCAAAAATACAATTTCTTTTAGCACAAAAAATCTGTATACATACTGATAATGAGAAAGTTGTTAGAACGACACCAGAAAATTCGAATAAAAAAAAGCAATGGCTGATGTAGCAGCAACACACAATGAATTCGTAAAGACTTTTAAAGTTTAAATAGAATAAGTAACCGACAATAACAAAAAAAGAACAGTAAAATTAACACTGCTTAAGATAAAAGGATACTCAGAAAAGGGTTACGAATGCTTCACTTAGAGTTACGAGTGCTTGATTGTTTCTCCAGTGCTTGGTTGTATAAAACCAAATTAGACATTCATCCCAATTTGAAAGTGAACGACAAAAATGAAGGTGCCGATATTTTTGGTTTGGCAAATAAAATTGCTAAGAATAATTGAAATTGTATGTCAATTATTTAATTTTTTTGAAGGAAAAAACAAATATTATGTAAAGCAATATGTCCTGATTGCCTTTATACCAGCTGATGCACTGTTGACACAAATTGTGTCAGTTTATTCATTTCTCCTATGTAAGGATATTTATGACACCACTTAATATATTATAAACGTCTTAGCAAAAAGGCAATTCTAAGAAACCCACACGTGATAGGTAATTACTTTCCACCATTTCCAATACCAAAACTTGACCAAGCATGGCCAAGTCATTCCCAACATACGAACCACTGCACAATGATGTGCCAATTTTAAACACGATGTTGTATCAGATGGGGGAGGGAGGTGTAACTAACTTGCACATATGCCAGTTTGTCTCTTTCAGGTTGTCAGTTTTGATATATTTAAATGTTAACGCCTCATTTAGACAATGTTAATCGAAGATATATTCTTAAAATGGAGTCAATCGGTTTGGTTTATTTGTTCGCCGAAAAACAGAATAGAATTACTTGAAATGCTATATTGAAAGCCCCACATAAAAATATGTTCAATGTGGCAACAGTTAACAAAAGTGTAAATCTGAAAACTTCTTCAGATTGAAGGTTAGATTTATCAAATGAATTGGACTATGTTTAATACCAGCGTCATATACATGTAAAAGGGATTTGTTTGTTCACATTTATGGTGATCGGTGAAACTGCGGATTGCTAGCATCCGGTTTCCAGTTGGCAGAAGTTTATTTAATTAAATTAATTTATTCAGGATTGTAATTTTAAGCCTTAAGACCGATTTGATTAAATTACAATATTACAGCATATATTTTACTTAATTCAATAACAAATGCATTATACAACCTTACATTACTAAGGTTATAAAAAGATTTGTGTATCTTAACTACATAAAAATATGATTTCCAATATGAGAGCCTACTCAATATATTTCACTTTGTATATTTTTCGTCCTAAAATATGGAATTATAACTTTAATTGGAATTTACAGCTACTCCATAGTATAACGAAAAATTTAATAACAGATTAAATGGTAAAAATTAACAACTACCAGTAATACGGGCTGCGTTTTTAAAAATCTTCTTGAAACTAATTTAAACATTTGTCAGAGACATTGTTATACAACGACGTCATTTTTTAAGACACATTTTCTTTCAATTTACGATAATTCATACAATTGAAGAAAAAATTACAAGATAATATTATAATGTCAGCCGATACACCAAGAATACAGCTGTGGAATTCACAGTTGTTGTCTATTATTCGATTAATACTGCAAAAATTCATACAAATTTGAATGAATTTATTTTAACGTCCACTCGGATGGTCAGAAAAAGGGGTCAAGTCTACTTTCTTTCAGTATTTGTGACTGCACGTATTTTTTTTTAAATCGCAAAGCTGAAAGTTTTAATCAAACTGTTTCTGGTAGTTCCTGTAAATGTCTGGAAAATGTCTTTCGCACCAGGTCTTTCAGTTTCACCTAACCCTGTAGGTAATTTAGAAATTGTTTCAGTTTGAGAAGTATTTTTGAAGTGGAGCAAGAACGGTTCAAAGTCAGACATTTGTCATCGCCGAGAAGATCTCTTCAATGTAAAAGTTGTAGAATTGAATTAGTTCCTATTAAATTGGGAATCAATGTAGAACTATTTCAAACTATTCGGATTTCTTACACATAAGCAATATTGTTATCGATCAAGGGGAGATGGTGGTACTGAGGTTTGATCTCACGATTTTATGTATGGTATATTTGTATACTAACCATCTTTTTGATCGGTCAAGCTGTCCTCGTGATTATTACTATCAGTTACGCTTTTTCACAGGAGGTGCTTTGCTATCTTCTACCACCAGAAGCCATGCAATGTAAAAACCACACTCAAGAAAACTACTAATCTCTTTCGACTGAATAACATAAATTACGCGTACACAAAAAGAAAATAGAAGAAAACATTAACTGAGGCAATTAGTTTTTAAATCCCATCATTTGCACGCTGCCATTACAACAGATTTGTTGGCTGCTCACTTTTTCTTCGTGGTTTCAGAATGTATTGTGAATTTTCGCTCTCTCGACTAGTTTTTATTTTCTTAAGAAAATCTGTTCAACTGTTGAACTGTGGAGGAGATACAACCGCTAACGCCGCCAACATTTCAGTGCGCTGTGGCATAGTCGGTTTAGCATAACTAATACATTCATTTGATATCCTTTTTGCAATCTAAAAAGGGGGAAACAATTGCGAGGAATTGCAAGGTTTTTGTATTGGTTCTTTCCCCCTTTGTTTATATAATGTTTTATTTGATGCATCCTTTTTATTATAAAAGTGTGGGAGAGATAATTTTCAAATGGAATATGGTTTAATGAAAAGGGTAACAAAGTTTAACAAATTTTCCAGGGAAGAACTTTCGACCCAGGATCCTAAATATAGACTACACTACGGAGATGGATAATACAATTATTTGGAGATCTTTTAAAGGCGCAACTAATTCTGATATACTATGTATGTTATGTATTATTTATTATTTTATTTTGTTTATTATTATTTAGAAAGGTATGATATCAGCAACTTTTTGGCGGTTAAAGTCATTGGTATGGAGTACCTGAATGTGTGTAGTAAAACGCCGTAGTATAGTAAGTTGAATCAACTCGATTTGTATTGTCCATTCAGGTCCTGAAACGAGCTCAGTTTTAAGATATATAGGATCTAACTCGTATCTTTCAATGCGTTGCATTTTTTCTCTCCCTACGGGTGAGATACATATTTATATTATTATCTATTATTATCTTATCTTATCTTATATCTTATCTTATATATATATAAAAATCAATTGCTGTGCGTTAGTCTCGCTAAAGCTCGAGAACGGATGGACCGATTTGGCTCATTTTGGTCTTAAATTATTGGTAGAGTATTCCGGAAGTTGGAGATAAGATTTTTGCAATTCATTTTGAAGGCAAAACAACGTTTGCCGGGTCAGCTAGTATTCGATATATTTTAGTGGAGACTGAAATTTCAAACCAAATTACAGACATTTTTGAAACTCTTATTATGACGTTTCGAGACCGCGGCTCAAAAAAATGAACATACAAGTATATGCTCGATGGAAAAGATTCTTTACCTTGATTCAAGTTTCAAGTTGTTGAAAAATATTATAAAAAAAATATGTTTATAGAAAGAATGTAATTAGTCGGTACAAAATGTATGGGGAGAGAGTATTTAACCCGTTCAGTTATTTTTTTGCTCAAAAAATAAGATAAGATTGCATATAAGAAGAGGACGTTTTCAATCGCTAAACTGATTGAGTGAATGTCGCAAATGGAAAAATTGATCATACAATCTCTAAACCCATTTTCCATATTTCATTGGAAGAAAGAACTAACCTGGTTTATTGTCCCGTTTCAATCTATGGTGGTGAAATTATACATCTGGTAAACTTTTGACGTATGCCCAAACCTGAAGCTGTTTCATTGGAGATAAACTGGAGCTCTTATTAGGAGTTCGGAATTAAGTCCACATATATAATTGCAAATTCCTTCCAGAATACTTCGCTTGTAAAATATATCTGATATGGGTACGTTCTAATTAGTTGTATCTAAAACTTGTTCTCTACAAAGAAACTCTGTTATAGCTTATTTCCAGATATTTAATCTTAAGTCGATTCTAGCATTCCCAGGCAAACCCACTCATAAAACTCCGTAGTGGTAGTTTCAACCATTCGCACAAACTGATCATGTGTAAGTCTTACATGTGCAATACAAATAGAATTTCCTGTAACTTTCCTTTGTAATTATTGCATTTTTGATTGGAAATTGGGATTTCTAGTTTGATTCTCTTTATAATCCTCTGAATCCCTGTATCATATCTTGCCTGATTTTGAAGTAAATTTAATTATTTTACAATTCTACCCTCAGTAATTATTCGTGCTTCTGCCTTGTTGCTTCTTTAACTATTGCCAGCACTTCCTGGTAACCCTTAAAAAAAAAAGAAAAACTGGGAAAATAAGAAGTATATCAAGTGCCCAACCACAATCATCATTTGGCACTTTCATCTATTTTTGCGGCTTCTCTTTCGGATGCCTGCTGTCATTTACCTTCAGGTATTTTGTGACCCTAATAACCGACGGATTCCTGTGCGCTTCCCAATATTGTTGTGCCTCATTTACATTAGTGCACTTTCTTTGCCAAAGGACGATAGTTTGGTCACATTTATCTTTTCCCACCGCCGCTGTCTGTGGCACACTTCGTCCTTTATGCGCAAAGTTTGCTTTCATTGTAAGTTTTAGCTTTAGTTTTTCTATTTTAGTTGTAGTTTTTCAAATTCAAAATAGTTTTTAATTTGGTTTCGTCCACTTACTTTTGTAATATACTGTATTTTTTGTTTTACAAAATTGGTGTAATTTGAATTTTATTAGGAAACCGCAAAAGAAATGAACAGAAAAACCACGAACAGAGACACAGGGAGAGAGACAGAGGGATTTAACTAAATTTACTTGTTGGCATTGTTATTTTGTGGTGGTGCTATTCTCGAAATCGGAAGTTGTTTACCCGTAATGGGAGCCCATTTTAATTGTAGTTTTATTGGCTTTGGCTAGTTGTGCTGGCAGTGAAACAAGTCCCTATAATTTATTGCCAACCGAAAGAGTTACAATTTAAATATCGTTTTGCCACCCAGCCAAGTAAATTGGAAGTTCTTTACCAACTGGCTACTGGAACAAATTGTGCAGTGATAAAATTGAAATATTGACCTCGATATTTGAATATGTGTGAGTAGGAATTTCATTCTTAGAAGTTTATGTAATTTGTTCATGCAAAAATTTAGGCAACGCGCAAATAAATTTGTGCAAACACGTTTGCTGTATCCTCTGCAGGAAGCAGTAGGGCAGTCGTAAGACTGTAAAATCAGTCGAAAATCATCATCAAGAAAAATAATTTAATACAAATCATGTTGACACAAAAACCAACAACGAGTGCTTTTAGAAAAAGTTAAATAATATGCCTTGAACGTTTTCCACAATAATTATGCGAGAAGGTAAGCGTTATAGCTAATGTTTAATGTCATGTTTTGTGAGTGGGGGATGACAATTCCGATTGATTATATTTGGTGCGCACCCAAGCCTTAACTCAAGTATGAGTGATCACATATCCTTAGTCAATGTAGCATGAACGCTTCTTGCAAGTCATTGCTTTTGTCCCTATTTAAATAATAACCGAAAAGTGATTTGCAAAGGGTAAAATGTGTTAAAAATATATAAAAAAAATTGTGTACCAAATGTTTTACTTGGGTTTTAAAGGGTCATACCAGTATACTGTGCAAATGATTAGAAATATATTATCTTCTTATCTTTAACATCATTTTTGTCCTTTTTGAAAACAAGGTCGATATCAGTTAGCAGGTCAACGTATTCTACAAATATATTGTGGAAGAGTCTAATTATCTAATATGTCGTTAACCATTTTGTCTGAAATTAATATAAGTAAAATGTAAACTGTAGGTACTCGAGTAATAGGTATTATTCAACCTTGTTTAAAAAGGACTAAAATGACATACATTTCAAGAGTTTTTTGAAAAACTAATTATCCACTATACTACAGTTTTCGCGGCATATTCTGAATAAGAACAAGAATCATCTTCAATAAATGGAGAATGTATCTACGATATGTTTAAAGACTAACTTTGGTCTTATCCACAGAATTTTGTGAAATCATTGTTGTTTTTCCGTACCCATAGAAATATCCACCGGCCGCCACCCTCGTATTGAATTTATGGAAATTGCAAGTATTATCGTAATAGGTCCCCCTAGACCTATAGGCGTAAAGAAGAGTTGGAAATTTCTTGTACGAATGAAATTTCGGCTGTAGGTTTTAAAAATATATACTGATTTTTCTTGGGAACACGAGAATTCTATACTGATAATTTTAAGTTCTTAAACGAAACTAAAAACTGAAAAACTATGTATGTTTTGAATCTCAACATTAACGTTTTTATTTAAACAAATACATTCATTTTTCAGTTTCCAAAGTAAAGTTAAGTAAAACACACATAACCCTATCATTTTGATGAAACTTTTATTTCATTTAAAGCTTGGACTTTGCCATTATGTATGAAATACCATGTCATTTAAATGACCGCCTCACTCCAGAGGCAGCAGTAGACCCTTTAAAGGTTCCTCCAGCGTCATTTTCGAAAAAAATATGGCACAATGACACTTCCAGACCATAATGCGCACCAAACAGTCACTTTTTCCGGCTGCAATGGGTTTTCCACAATCACTTCTAGGTTCTGCAAGCCCTATGTTCGACAATTTTACTTGTTGACGTAACCACCGAGTGAGAAATGAGCTTTATCGCTGAAGAAAGTTTTGTTCGATTAAAAGCCTACGTTTGAATCATCATTTTTGTAGCAAGTTTCAAATATTTTTACGCGTTCTTCAATTATTAAACAATCCACATTTGTAAATGGCAAACCTTTCACTAAATAAATAACACTTCAGGTGACAGGTATTTTACAGCTGACAGCCTTGCCAGACCTGTGGTTTTGAAACCACTAAATGGATAAACTTTTGCAAAGAGATATGTATAAAAATGGTTTCGAAATAAGAAAGTAATTATCCCTTGAAATAGATTTGGAAAAAATTAAAGATGCAGTGAATTGTTGCTCCTGAAAATGTCATAAAAAATGTTTTAGGCGTTTTGGATATGACGAATCTATGGGTAAAAATAGCGCAACCGCTCCATACTTAGAAAAAAAAAAGATGAATTAAGATTGAATTTAGGCGTGGACAATCAGGAGTATATTTTCGGATGACTATGTCAAAGTTTTGTTCGTTTTGAAAACAATTTTTTAGACAACTTGATTGAAATACTTCATTTCATGAAATTTACTATACGCTTTTATTTTTGAAAAAGCCTCTGATTTATGTTTGGTACAAATTTCTGCCCGTTAATATTGTAATTTTCGAAAAAACTTGTCTTTTAAAATGTATTTTTTTGTTTTGTGTTAAACAGCAGTTAACTTCTAATTCGAATATGAATCGTCATGTAAAGTTTGTATTCTTTGCTTTGCTTCACTTTCATATTTTCATATTCTCGGAAAATATGAAACTGCAAAAAAACGCCACTTCTGTTATAAACTTCTTATTAACAAAAAAAAAAAAAAAACATTTCGGGAATAATGCATTCAGTAACGAGTTTTCAAAAGTACTGCCTAGTATTCAAGCAGTTATTTGAGGTGAATTTTAAATTAAATTGAAAATCTTTTATAGTATTTCTATCCTAAACACAACAAATAAGTTTTTGTAATTTTTCACTGGGACTAAATTAATGAAAGCCTTTTACCTCGGTGTTTCGCTCCTTATTTTTAAGAATGTTCAGAAAGGGTGTATTTTAATATATAGGATGTCTTACACGATGTCGCATGTGATTTTTCTTCTACACAATATGACACAGATATGACAGTTATTCAAACTATAGGTCAAAGGGCAAATGCTTGTAAAACAAACACATGCCCAAAACATTAATTACCCTCAAATATTTCTGCTATTAATTACAATGATTGCAGATATTCAGCATGATTGACTACCACAATAACTTACGAGGACGCAAACTCTGCTCCAATGACAAAACCAACAGCTGACACCCCTTTAAACAGCAAACTACTTGCATAGCCTCTAGCACTAAGATGAGAATAAGCAGAAGGACCTTGAAGGACTCTCATTGTTGTGTATATAAGTATGTATAGAGCATTAGAGGCCCCAAAAAGCAGAAGAAGGCAGCGAATGAGGGATTTGTAGTGGATTTTGCTATTCGCTATGGATGGTGGGGTCCTCATTGTTTGCACTTTAATAGATCCTTATCAATTTCACCATCGAAGGAAAATCATGCCGAACGAGCAGGGGTCATGCAAGTCCTATCGGTTTGAAAAGCAATATGTTCAACATGCACATTGTCGTCGTGGCTAAGTATCAGTGGCATAACTGGAAGTTTGGATTTGAAGGATGTTGTGTCGTTTGTCAGATATTTATTTTTTGGCACAGCAAATTGTCGGGCCAGATTATGTTGCGCTGGGGCTGTTGTTTTGCTAATAATAAGTTTACTATCAGTATGTGATTACATTTGTTGGTTTGTTTTTGTGGCGGTCTGATTGAACGTACATATGGATGGGCTTCTTCCTACTAACACATAGATACATGAGTGGTGGGTAATGATTTGATCCTTTTTATGAAGGTCGTTACCGTCGTTTGTTGCTTCTTTTTGTTTTATCCCTCCATCTTTCTACATCCGTCGAGTTTGTTGTGCAGTTAGTGTTTGTCTTCCTTTGTAATTTTTTGCCGACATTTATTCTTGACATTTTATAACAAATTGTGTGTTTGCCAACGTTTTATCCGCCATAGATTATGATGAACGCCTTGGTTTCTATATCTTCTGTACGTTGGTGTTATGCTTTTTGTTTTGTCAGATTTTAAATTGGGAAGGGACTAGTGAAAGTTCTAGTTTCTAGTAATGCGTATATTTTATTCGAGAATATGTATAGGATATTTGAAATATCGAATCCTTAAATTAATGCTTACTTAATATACTACAAAGGCATTGCACAGTGGGGGATGTGAAAAAGAAACGAGAAATAAATATGTGACTCCTATTTATTTGGTCTGATTTTGGTGAAATAAAAACAAAACTGGTGTGTCAACGAGATTACTTTCTTAAACAGTACTCTCCAGATCAACGTCGCCGAAAACAACAGCATGAACAATCCTTGACAATGCTGAAACGGCACTTGCCAGTTATTGCAATAGAACACAACCAAATAATTGTACTCTGTCAATCAGGTCGTGGTAAAGAAATACAAATAGTTCCCACGACTTTCCTAAAGCTAAATCTGTTTTTTATCCTCCTATTAGTCCAATGAAATCCTCTTTTAAATGAAGAGCCAAACTTTCTTCAAACCACACGTAAAAATGTTAGACTTTTTATAATTTTAAACGAACGTTTATTGGCTATTTTGTTTGCCAACTGAACCCTCGTAGAAATGAGTTTCCTCTGTTTTGTGGGGTCTTAAATATGTATGTGAGTGTTGTGACTTTAATGTTTATGGTCATTTATGGATATGGTTTAGTGTTATAAGGATCTTTATGTATTAAGGACAAAGGAGGAAAGCTGCTGCTGTTAGAATTATACATATACATTTTTTTTGGTGTGTAAGCAAATGTGTCAGTATGTTTCATGTTAATAACAGTGTACATAATGTGTTTTTGCACCATTTTTTGAGAATTTAGCTTGTTGTGCTTGTAATTTATGGCCCTAAACTTCCTTAACTTATGGATGGGGATGGATAACTGTAAGGAGTAGGTGTTGCCACAAGAGGTGGGACAGTTTACAGGGCTCCGCTCGTTGAGCATATAAACCCATTTATCAAAATGTACATTTTTACACTAAAAACCATTAAAAACCCAACAAGGGATAACAAATTTTGTGGTTAAATAGGTTTTACCTTCATTTTACCGCCGGTGTTACCGGATGGTCGGCGGTTGTTCGATATGTGACTAAATAAATGCAGTGTGTATGTACATGTGTATGTGCTTGTGCCTGAATGTCGGATACCAATATACTCATCATTATTGTCAATATATTGTTTGTGTATTGTTTGCCAACACCTTCCTAAATGTACATTTTAGAATGTGAAATAAACTGTTTCGTTGTTGCTGCCATTAAAACACTTCAAATCCGAATCGAAGAACAGGAATGGCGAATGTTTTTATTGTGTATGTATGTGTATGAATATGTTATAAATATAAATATTCATCAGTTTTATGTTGGACACTGCGGGGTCTATTTTCCTTCTAAAAGGAGGGTAATACGTTGACATGATCTCTTTCGCATCTCTTGTTATTTAAATATTTTAATTAGTTTTTGATGCTGTTTTAACTGTGTATGTGGAAATTATTTTATTGCTATTTTTTTGAGTAGGTATTGAGGGTGCCGAAAACTGTTTCAAACAGTCTTCAAATGATATGAATATTCCAAAGGTTGGATGTAGACACTGCACGTTTCTATTCCTTTTGAATTGAGGTAGTTTTAATTAATATACTTTATTTGCTCGTGTACGTTTTGTGAGTGAATTATTAATATATGTCTGCCCCGGGGGAAATTAAAAACTTTTAGAGGTCCCAGTACTTTGACAGATATTTACTATTCTTCACCACTTTGCAAATGAAATTAGACAGGTTACATGCTTATGGCCTTGAAATGCACAATTTCAAAGAACATATACACTAATTACAGAGTTCACAGAAAAATACATTTAAATGCATTTGGCATGATGTATGTTTCCCATTAGAAGCTTTTAAGTAAAACAGGTGGATGTGTGTCTATGAGTTTTTATGGACTGACATTAAAAGTGAAGTAGATTTTGAATAATAGGCGTAACTTTTTACATTAACTTAAGTACTTTCGCATGTTTTGAAGGGGAAATTACAGATAAAATATATATAATACATATATATATAAATATATATATATAAATATATATATATATACTTATGTATATATCTATATATATATATATATGTATATTTATATTTTCAAAAAAATATCGCCCAATGACACCTCCAGACCATAATGCGCCAAATAATCACTTTGAACGGATGCAATGGCTTTTCCACAACCACTTCTGGGTTCTGCGAGCCCCATATGCGGCAATTTTGCCTGTTGACGACGTAACCACCGAGTGAGTAATGAGCTTCATCACTGAAGAAAATTTTGTTCGATTGAAAGCCCACGTTTGAATCACCACTTTTGTAGTAAGTTTTAAATGGCAAACCTTTCACTATCATAAATCACACTTCAAAAGACAGCTGACAGCCTTGCCAGACCGGCGATTTTGAAATTACTAAATAGACAATCCTGTAGTATTTATGGTCTATATCAGAGACAATAAATACAAGTTATTAGACTGATGTTTAACTAATAATTAACTGGGATGGAAACGTCCTTCATTTGCATGAAATATGTGATGATGTTTGTTTTCCGACGGTCTTTCTATGTTGAGTTTTATAATAACAATTTAAAATAATAATTAAAAAATATTTTTATATTAAAAAATTAAAAATACAAATCATGATCCATGATTGCGATAAATTTTGCACGAACATACGCCTTAATAATGCTGGAGTCTCAACTCCTTTCCAATTTGTAACGTCATCTTTCAGGGCAGCTTATGAAATGGCGTTGTATGGTCGAAATATTTAGATAAGTAAAAAAAAAAACAAAATACAAATTTGGAAACCAATCAATCTTGGTTGTATAGTAATGCCAATGCCTTTTTAATGGAAGAAAGCTGCAATAAATAAATAAAATCTTTGGCAAAAGTCACATGATCTACCATGGGCCAAAACATGACCCACTCAATCAAGCCTTATTGCAATAATTAATAATGATCAAATAATGGTTTCTATGGCAGCGAACTGGAACAACACTAACTTGGTTATTTCGATTAACAAAGAGTATTCGCATTGGTGGCTATAATTTTGGTGTAGTAGATGGATTTTTTCCATGTCCGGTGCGCCGTAAATAAAACGTAAAAAAATCTGTTTCGAAAGCAGCTAAAGCGATATTGGAATTTCCCTAAAGGAAAAATATGGGCATATAAAATACATGTGCCTAATGAGATTAATGATTAAAACTCTCCATAATTAAAATTTTGGGGCAGAACGTGATGATATTTAGAACACGCGACCGTAGTTCATATGATCGTGGGTTCGAGTCCCGATACAACTACCTGCCATTATTTGTGCGGTGGTAGCCTCGATGTGTCTGGCGAACTTTTCGGGTAGTCGAGTAATGGGCAAATTTACTAAAAGCTTCTCAAACTGACGTAGGTCCTGTTGAGTGAGTCTTAAAATAGAACAAATGTAAACGCACTGAATATGAGAAGTTCTCTCACGTCTTTTTTCTTATTACAAATCGTGTCAGGAATTTTCATTTAAAAAATTTCTTAAACATTTCTTAGAACGATTAAATTCAATATTAAAATAAGTAAAATAACTAAAGTAGATTTTAAACGTGGATTTCAATGTGCTAAGAGTCAGGTGTGTATGAGCTACAAGTATACGGATGATAATCGATGAAGATAAGCGCGTTAAACCAACACCATTAAACCATTAGCCATTAAACCATAGTGCCAACATGTTGAAACCATGCCCGTTTAGGATCGAGTTAGTTTTCTTTACATTTTTTTTTTTGATTAATTCTGAAGTTGTCTTCTTTATTATCACTTATCAGCAGCGGAGGTATACGAAGTAACGGGTACAAACCTATAATGCAGTGGTATAACAAGCCATGTTTATATACTTTCAAATGTTATGGGATAAGCGAACAAAAGGCAAATAGCTTTCTCTTCATTTCCAGTTTATGTGCATGCCGTGCATATCTTTTAGTTTAATTTTGTTAAAATTTTAAATTCTTTCGTGTAGCTTCCATAACGTAAAGCTATATATTTCTACTTTAGCATGCTATACGCATTTGTAATTAGGGTACAAAAGGGTCTCATAAATATTCAAGGACTTAAGGATATCTACAGCAAAAACATTGATTTATAAAGTTGTACATTAAAGTAATTGTACCCTCGCATAAATCTTTCCACTCACTCTTGAATGCATAAATGAGTTGAAGAGAAGTAAAGGGTACTCAGTGAAGAAGTGAAGTGGAGGGACGGATTAAACGCTAAAATAAATGAGGATGTTTAAGTAATTGTTTTTTAAAGGTCACGAAACTTACACACACACACACACACACACACACACACATGCACAAGCTGTTAATCAACTTAAGCTGTATTGGGCAACCTCTTGCTATAACGGTGTTAAGTGGGTAATAACCTTTCCAGTTCTAAGTGAACGTGGCATTTGTTGAGAGATAACCACTTTCTAATCCTTTCAATTTAAATTTGTCAGCTTACAACTAAATTCATTTTCTTCAAGAATAACAGTGAATGGATTAATTTTGGGTGAATTAATTCGATACTAATTTCTAAAACTTTCGTACACCCTCTTTATATCCTAAAAAGTTCATGTAGTTGTAGCTGGATGCGTCTTTTGGCAATGAGAATCCCATTTTTCAGACCCCGAGATAATCCCTTTTAATATTTTCTGATTTTGTAATTTTATTGATAAACTCAACGTGCACACTTATTACTTCATATATAGACTTATGAAAAGGACGAAAGAAGGACCTTGACATGCTATTTTGGTACTTTAGTTGTAGTAGTAGTTGTTAAATTGGGTCTGCAGGGATTAGTGATTGTTGTTTTTTTCGTCAGAGGTTTAAGCCAAATTTGTATGGGTGCTAAGAACACTCACAGCCGAAAAAAGGTTATGGGTGGGCGGGGGAGTCTACAGCACATAAATCATCGGGCAAACAAACATTGTTTGTTTGTCCTGATTCAGTGATATATCGTCGACATAGTGTTTGGAATGCGAGTATTGAGTCGTAAAGTAAGTATTTTCGTGAACATTTGTGTGTATGTGTTATGCATGTATGGATATGTGAATTATTATTGCCTTTGGTTATAGAAGCACTGATAGGAATATCCATTTTTGCCACACAACTAGAATGATTAAAAACTTGACATCGATATGTCTTTCTTCCTCTGTTTCATTGTCATAGAGTCCTTTGTGGTTTATTAGGAATTCAAAGAAGTGTTCGAAATCAAATTTATCACAGCATTTTTGCTGAAGTCTATGGGTTTATAAATAATTTATGAGATTTTGGAAAGAAAAAAGGCAATGATGTCTAAAGTCTAAGTGAAACTGCAAATTAACTTATCAAATTGTCTGGAGTGGAATCCTAAAACGTTGCAAAAAAATATTGAGACGAAATCTGAAGGAAGAGGGATGTTGTTCGATGCCTCTAAAGAAAGTACACAACTTAAAACTTACCCAATTGTAGCATACAATGAAGTGGAAAATAAGAAACAAGATGATGGAAATATAGAGGGAGAATATTGAAAATAGAACAAGAAATTTTCGATTAGAAATGCAGACATGGAGACACATCAGACATATTTGGGACCGAATTATCATATCGTACTTGCATCACAAGTGACAGCCGTAAACGCTCTTACGTGATGATTGTCACGGGCTATGACAAATTTGGGCTATAAAATCTCTTGATGGTAGGTCTCGCATTCCGCCCTAAATTAGGCAACTATAATTTAATCGATAGTCCTAATTTAAGGATAAAATGTTACAAATGTGATGCATCTGTACGAAGATGGTGCATATATTTGAATGACGGATATACTCGCAAATAAAAGGCTGACATCACAGCCATCTGGGATGTGGAGTTGTAGTTGATCAGAAACTTAAATAATTTGCAAACGAATAGTCAAGTCATAAGATAAGATATTTTATGAGTGCTTGGATTAAAAATACAAATGATAACAATTTCACTGAAATTCGCGACAAACATTCTACACAAAGCACAAAAATTTCTACAAGGGCACTACATGTCGCAAAGCCACACACCTCCAAGATAGCCACAGTCTATCCTACCCAACTCTGTCAATTGCTACGACACAACGATATTGAACTCGATGTTCCCGATATGCAGAGGTACCATGTTGCGTATTCCATGGCCTATTCCACTGCCTACACAGCGTACTTGGGTAAGGTTCAGACAAAAGCCAGTTATAATGAGGAATGTCACATATCATCTATGGAAGAGGAAATAATGCATCGCAGTTAGCAACTGTAGCATATGCAGTGTGGTAATGCTGCAAATAGAAGAGGCAGAGGCAGAGGAATGTAAGAGAATCCCGAAAATTCAAATCGAAATAGGAATAAAAGACAGACTGGCTAAATGCGATAGCGATCTCATTGTACGTATTCAAAAATACCATTCAGGCGCTTGAGACATCTATCGTAGAATCGGCTTTTTGCTTACCGCTTATAGTAGTTATAGATATGGTTTTGGATTGTTTTAGCATGATTAAATCTAAACACATCCGATTTGATTCACGTCACGCACGCCCCGAAGAAACCGAAAATCATAATTAAAATAACAAATTATGTTTATTTAATTTTTCGGGCTTGGTTATGTTTTCATAATACATATGTGTATGTTATATACTCGTATAATACCAAGAAATACCCCATAATTTTTGAAAAGTTATTAGGCACTTTTTTTTAAAATATCTTATAAATTAAACCATCACTGCTAACAATTTCGGTTCAAAAATATAAAAAAAACATGCATTCGAAAATGGTACAAAATAAATATGTACAATTGTACCAGCGACAGAAGTCCACGAAGGTTTAACGTGAGTCTCGCCGTGAAGTCCTTACCCACGGTGTGCGACACACTGAGCATAGTACAATGCGATTGCCAACGCCCCCCTGGGATAGCCAAGTAAAACTTGGGCTATCTAGGAAAAGGGGCTGACAGTCCTGGTATTAACACACATTGCCATTGTACCAGCGACAGAAAAAGTCGTACATAAAATGATATCTGCAAATTATAAATTATAAATATCGTGACAACAAAATATAAGTAAGCATTACATATAATGCCGCATTATTTTTAATTGATTTTTCCTTTATTTTTCAACTTTTGGTACTAATTTGCGTGCCAATTTCTTCCTAGTTTATTTACATTTTGGAAGATGTTGCAAAACCGTCACACGTATCGTTTTGTATGTGAAATATGAAATAGAGAGAAGTGAAGAATACTGAATTACCAACAAAAAAACTTCTCGTCTGCTAGAGGGGAAAAAAGTGAGGCCAAATAATTTTATGGTTAACAGTAATTTAACGATTGACTTTTGTAATATAGAACAGATACGGCTCCGAATAGAAAATATGTATAATAATCGACATTTTCCTTCCTCACACACGATCACGCAAGGGTGGGAATTTTTTTTCATATGCGTTTACGTGATTGGTTTCTTGTTTAATCACGGTTTCAAAATATTTATTTTAAATAAAGCCTAAAAAATTATGATACAAATTTTCTAAAAACACCTGCAATCTTTAGTTCGTTTTTGGTAACATAATACTTTTTTTTATCAGAATTGAAAGAACACACATTGGAAGTCCATATAAATGTAATTTTTTCTTCTTTTTGTTTTAAGTTTTTTTTTTTTTTTTTTGTTTTGGTGGGATTTTCTGCAAAATGCTATATCCCACTTACTTAAATACATACAAATATATCGTTAAAGGGGCAAACTGAATAATAAACATAATTTTTTTAATTTTATTTAAAGCAAGTGTATCCACAAAGCCTAAGGTAATTACAAAATATTTTCACGGCGCTAATTTTTTTAATGTGCTCACAACATAATGATAATTTTTATGGTAAAATTACAATTAAAACCGTTCTGTTTTTGCCAAATAACCTCAAATATTTTTGATTGTAATTTCGTTTATTTATGAATCCATCGGATTCGGTTCATTGTTTTCTGACATTGTTGTGTACTTTTCGAACTCTGTAAAGCACTCAAGCACTCACTGTATGGTAACGGAGATGCTAAAAAGTAAATTTGTTCACATACTACATAACTCTTTTCCTTTCTTCTTCCAATCTGTGCAGTGATTGGACCATATCGTGGTTTTGTGTTACAGAGGTATATTCCTCATGTGCTGTGCAATTCGTCATTCTATACGTTTGGCTGCCCCAAAATCTTTAAGATTACACGAACTATAAAATCTATTCAGACATCTATCAATCCGTCCATCAATACATCCATGTGACGTGAATGTCGCAAAAATCGCCAAACACAGCGTAAGCATCATCATCATGTGTATGAATACATCATTCTCTCATCATTGCCAGGATGTTGTGAATCTTTTTTGCGGGTTGTGACAATAAAAGTATGCCAGTACGTGCTTATAATGTCAACATAGACACACTAGATGTCGAAATGAAAAATAACGCTTGGATAAATAGATAAATGACTACTATTTGGCTAAATAAACTTACGCAGACCCTTTGCTGTTTACGGCAATCAACTGCAGGAACGAATGAAAGCTTCAGGCCAACGTCTTTTGCAAATTTTAGTTCCAAAAACAGAAAGACAGACGCATAAAATAAACAATATTTACACACACATATACACGCACTTAGGCATTAAATTGCAGGGAACCCCCTCAGATATCTAATACATCATATTCAACATATTGCTCCGCCCGCTTCTCTGGTGTGTCTTCTTTATTTGCTGTAGCCTATGGCTCACAGGTCCTTGAAATGTTACACAGTAAGCATAAGCACAGATATGGGCCTACATCTCTTAACTGTTTCTACACTGTTCAATTTATGAGAAGACACGTGCGTTGGGTGTATTTATATGCCCGTTCAGTTTTCCTTGGAAAAGTTTTGCAGGCACATGTGAAAAGCAGAAAAGTAAAGAAAGTTTGTAACAAATGTTTACATGGGGACGGCTCATGTCATCTAAGGCCTCGTGTGTCACAATGAAATGCCAGTTTTTAGATGCTGTTGGGAACAGAAGTACAAATATATAATGTCTTCTGTAATGTCGTCATCGTCATTCATAGGTTCTACAGTGCTTCTCGTATAGGATGTTCACGCACAATGTTATCACAGTGTAGACAAGAATTGTGTTACCTGTACGCCTAAATGGGTGGTATTGGAAGCAACCGTATGCTACCTTGGTATTATAACATTTATACAAATTTATGTTAAATCAAGTATTCGTGGAATTCCGAAGTCATATTCCTATGATTTTAGATTCCCATGACTTTAAGGATTCAGCGGGGTTTTAACGCTTCAGCGAAACGCTTTTGATATCCAATGGAAACCGTAAATTTTTTGAGAAAATGTAAAATATTTTCACAGGGTGTTTTTGTGTAATACAAAATGTACTTTTGTTTGCATATGTTTCTTATAACATATATTATTATGTGGATGATCCGAAATTAAAAACATTCCCTCAATAGATAAAACAAAATAAAAATACATGAATAATCAGTACAATAATTGCAGTCATGTGAACAGACTTACTTATAAATACCCTCAACATATGTTATTTCGCACAAGTATTGCTGTTTTGTGTTGCAGTTTGTACATTAATAGAGAAAAAAGAAGATCTAAGTAATTTAAAAAAAAAACAAGCTAGGGAAAAAGGACTACAATACTTAGGACATAAAAGAACAGGCGGTACTGAAGATTACAATAAAGTGTTAATGCATATATGAGTAGTAGTAACTACTCGGGTTTAATATATCCATATATTTTGATTTTTTAATGGTAACTTCAGAAAACCTGAATTCATTAGATTAGCTTAAAAGTTACGACTCTTACTGTTGGCAGTTTATACGAAGTTGGAATCCTGGAAATCGATAATCGTACATTTTCCACAAGCAGTGCAAAGCATTTGTCATAATACGTACATTAAGACAGAAAAAATGTAATGCGTGTGAAACTCTCCGCTGTTTGTCATTTCTAATCATTACACCAAAATGTCAAGGAGATTTTACTAGATCTTCTGCAAACAGTTCATGGGCTACAATTAATTATCAGCATACCGTAAAAACTTCGCCGTGTATACGAGTACACGTATTTGTATATGAAATTAAGATGTAGTAAAGTCTTGGCTGCAGGAAACATATTTGAGGTACAAAAATGCGAGCGTTGTTGCGAATGTGTTGGTGTGTATTTTTGTGTTTGTCATGTTTAACACTTGAATAATAAATGTTTCCACGATAAAGAAGACAGAAAAGTTTCATGTCGCTGTTAGTTTGTCGTGGGATATTAGAAGATAACCTTATCGAAGATATAGAATAGAAAATGATAAAGTGTTAGTAGAAGTAATGGTGGTAGTGCTCACTACGTTATTCTAACAGGATTACTCATTCTTATGTATTTGGCTACACAAAAATGGGTGCACAGCTACACCCATACCCAAATGTAGACTGCGTCAGCCTGGATCACATGAGTTATGACTTAGTTTCTCTTGCTTACACTGAACTCATCTTTGGGAGATTCCTTGAATAAAGAAACTTATATTTACCATGTAAAAAGTTGGAACTTTTGGGAGTTGTCAAAAAAGAAAAAAAAGTATTGAGGTAAAAACTCGACGAACAAAAGGGAAACTATAAAGTTTCAGGAGAAGAAGAAAACTGCAAACTTTTTGCAAATTTAGGAGAAGAGACAAATTGGCTTTTATTTAATCGAAGAAGATTTCTTCATGTTAATTTAGATTTTTTTTTTGTAAAAATACTAAGAAGCTGAAAAAGTTTTCTATGCATTTCCGAAAATGCATGAAAAATATTTAAAATAAAACTATTTAAAAGATTGTGATGCTTTATCATGATTTTTTTCTTAAGAATTCTTTGGAAGAATATGAAATTGGGTTTGGGAAATTTCAAGGAGTAATTTAAACGAGAACAATATTTTTTGTGTGTTTTTTGTGTTAAAACGTTACAAAGTTGAATAAATGTCACTTGAGTCATTTTAAAATATTCTTAACTATTGGTTGTAATTGAATCTGAGTTAGCGACAAACCTGCATAGAAACAGTACCCGGATACATATTTTTTAATTTACCCAGGCCCGCAAAAAAAAACGAATTAAAATCCTTGTTAGTTAAATGGCCAATTCCTGTAAGTCTTTGTAAGATTTAAAAACCTCGCAGCCTTTTTATAACATGATCGTTGTAGTGAAATCGTGACAAAATTTCTGTATAAGAGCAGATCATGCAAACACCGCTTTAATTTCATTGATAAATGTGAATTTAAAGCTGTCTTATTATTTATACTATAATTACTTTTATTTTAGAAACTATCTAATCTATTAAATTTTGTATTGATTTTCTTCTTTTTACTGCAATTAATTATATAATATTTTTGACTTTAAGGTTTAAGCAAATCCAAACGGTTGACCCAAATTTTTTTTCTGCATCCTAATTTTTCCATTCCATTTGAATCAATATTATTTGCTATGAGAACCACATAAATGGGCAACAAACAATTTATAAATGTAGTTGTTTTTGTAGTTCGCTTCATTTTGAGAACTATTTCCAAACAAACTTCATATGACCATAATACGGCAAGCAGAAAAACGAAAAATATGGAAAATTGTAATAAATTTGAAATAGTTTTGCTACTGGTTTTATATTGTAGTTGATGGATGGAATCTAAAGAACACAAATTAAAACAGAAAATCCTGATACGAGCAGATACAATTAAACTTAAAAATTAAATTCTCTTGAATTGAGTTTATAAACATTTATTCGTCGTGAATAGAAGAACTGAAGAAACAAAAGAAACAAAAAGAAGAAACAGAAGAGCTGCGAAATAAGGATTATTATGTCACACACTCAGAACTTTGGATATGGAATTGATATTCAATCGAATATGTCACTTAAAGTCGTTAGTGTGATTGAAATCGAAAATATCCTAGCAAAAAAATTAGCTTTCATAAGCATTTTGTAATAAAAATGATTTCTTATAATAAAATTATAATGACTTACATTTTTTGCTGAAAATGTTGTTGTCGGAAAATACGAAACTATTTCAATTTTTACCACCGTACAATTCTTTTAATATTATGGGCATATATTTTGCAATTTAATTGGTGGGTTTCGAGTTGGAACTGAAGGCCGGAAAATTTTAAATGATATGTTTTTTTATTTCAACTATTTGCATATCTAAAAGGCAATATCGCAATCAATTTTTGAATTTCAGTCGTTTTTTTTAATTTAGAAGGAAATATTCAAATTATAAATGCTATTACTCGCCTTTAGACAAAACCGTATTACAATACAGATTTTAAATAAATAAATAAATAAATAAAATAAATAAATGGAATAAACAGTATTATGTGAAAAAGTTTTACGCTTTTACGATTTTATATGATGAACATTTGTAAAGAGTGAAACTGTCTATTGTTTCGAACCTCATCACTGACAATTAGAGCATCGCAGGTGATTGTACAAAACATAAACTTATAATACGTCTTCAAGTTTTTCTGGCCTCTGGGAAATGTATGGCTACGTGTTTCGGTGATTCTGGTGCACCAAAAATCAGCTGTAGAAACGCGACTTTACGTACGAAATACAAAATGACTGTACATATAAATTATACTTTCAAAGCACTTTTATAGCAATCTAAAGCCAAAAGTTTTTTAATATTTTGGCCAGATACGTTACAATGTTAAGCTTTTGCTATTGAAGTTAAGATTTATTCAGTTTATCTTTTTTCACGTTTTGTGGAAAAACAGAACATCAGCGCAATACCGCACTGATGATTACCAAACACTGTAGATTTCAGGGTGAAGAAATAATAATTGGTTCTATTCAACAAAAAATGTATTAGCAATAGCCCATATACATATGTACGTAGATGTATGTATATGTACGTGTGTACATAGATATAGGTATATGTATATATGTATGTGAGATAAATCGGATAATCAAGCTTTTTTATTAATCCATACTTAGGTTATTCTGTTAATCGATTAGTTGAAAGTTTTGATTATTCATACTCAAATGTAAATAATTTATTCAAATTTCAATTTTATATATATGGCAAGCAATGTAAAATGTGGAATAGAATATATTCAGTTTTTTAAGTTTTGACTATTCAATTGTTCGGGTTATCAAATGCAATAGAATCAATTGTCTAATTTGGATTTTCGTTGATCGGGTCGAATACTATATTCGTTATTCCGCCGAAAAACCTGTTTTTTAAGAATTGTTAGTAACAACACCCATAATTGTAATTATGACATTAAACAATGTCTAATTTGAGATATCTTTCCTCAAATTTACTAATTTCTATCGTATATCGCCTTTGCATAACGAATATATGGAAAAAATGTTAAGTAAATCTGAAAGAGGCTCTTTTTTTCGATCAGCGCGTAATCCTTACATGCGCTCATTTGTCCTCTAGAAGTATCCAATTTTGTATCAATCTATGACCATTGTCGATTCCGTGAAAAATTTCAGCTTCTTCGATAGAGTGATTTGCGCGCTGTTGAGCTTTCAATAGGCAAGTTGACAGAAGAGCTAAATGGATTGGATTGTCACAATAATTGCGAATATACGAGTATATAATATAGGGAATTCCAGATGAGTTCTTGTCACATACGGAATGAAAAGTTGTTAGAAACGGGATAATAAGCATAATAATAGCCCACCCTTTAATGAAAGGTATAAAACGGTCATGTATCAAGTTTTGTTGAGCTGTTAATGAAAAAAAAAAAAAACAAAAAATAATAATAATAATAAATAAAGGGCAAAATATCAAAATTGACTCTTGCTTTTGTTTTTGGTTACAAATAGCGATTCCAAATTCCAAAATATTTCCAAAGTCTTGTAATTATAATTAGATTTTCTGCAGAATAACCAATTTATCGCCTTTTGAGATATGACTTGAAATACATAATAGTTTATCAGGAATCAAGGTCCTTGAAAGATGTAGGGTTAAGTGTTTTACGTTTATTTGCTTTAAAACCCATTGCGAATCTCAAATTTTATTCCATACTCTAGTTGTTAAAGTACAGGTGCCTGCGGAGCTTCACCGAAAAAGCTGTACGTTACTACGCAAAACTCATAAAAATGGGATATGACACTCTCAATTCGAAAGCTCAAAAGTATGACAACTATTTCCGCATTTCTATATGAGAACACACATAAGAACTATTTCCGCATGAATATATAAGAAAAATAAAATAAAATGCTGATGAATTCATTAATTTTTGCGAGTTTTTCTTCCTTTTGGTAGCAACAGTAGAGGGTTCTTGTGATCAATTGTGAGATTAGCATTTTCGTGCTTTTCCAATTTGCCATAATTTTCACTTCTGTATGTAATATAACAGAAGAGCAATAAAACATAACTGGAACAACGTAATTGAACATAACTAGAGAATAAGAATAAGTAATCTTTTAAACCTCTTAACAAACTACAGACACCGCAAAATTCGGCATTCACTTTAAAGCTCATTAATGCTCTTACAATCGACATTAATTTCGTATTTGGAAAATATTTCCACAGCTTTGTGAACTGATATCAGTTCAATCTCTTTGTCCATACAATTCTTTTACAAATCCCTCAAATTGTTAACCTTTCAGTAGTTGAAATTGTCATCAATGGTACCAAGTAGATATTCATTGATTTTCCAACTGAATTCTGCGACTATTTGTGTTTATACAAATGGAGCAAATGGCGCGGCAGAGAAAATATACAATGCGCTAAACAAACTCATCGAATTTAGCAAATATTTCTTTAAATTGAAAAACAATTTTAACACAACAGAAGCCAACAAAAAAAAAAAAAAAAAACAAAACAAAAAAATCGAATACGAATTTAAAAAAAAGAACAAAAAACAGGAACGAAACGTTGCCAATAAAATTAATACAGAATCCTAATTGCATTTTTTGCTCCCAAACCGGGCCAATGGCAAATGTTGCAGATGATGTTGTTGCTTAGTGAGCAATGATGCCAAATGTTGTCGTTGGTGTTGTCGACCACTGTTGTTTGTTATTTGGGAATATACAGTTTACATTTTTCACCAGCACTTTTCTCTTACGTTTTACCAATATTTTTCGTTATACGGCTAACGTTTGTTTTAGTTTGCAATATTTTATTTTGGGCCATAAACATTTGGAGTTCATCTGCCAGTGTGTGTGTTGTGTGTGTGTGTGTGTGTTATTGAACTCCCATGTGATTACGTTTATATACCAGGGTTTGTGCATTAGTGTCACTACGTTGTTTGTTATTCATCGGAGTGTTATGTACATACGAGTATGTATTTCTGTGCGCGTGGTGTGTATGTGTTTGTGTGTATGGGACATCGCGCGAGTGTATTTGTAAATCGCTAACATTGGTTTATTTGTTTCTAATCAACAACATTTTTCGTTTACTCAATAGTTTTTCCATTATTTATTTTATTTTGACCCTTTTTTCAATTTAGTTTGCAGAATGCAACATTTCCCTCAATATTGCAGTTGCAAATGAAGTTTTTGTTTTTCACGCGATTTAGATTTATGATCCAAAAATGATTTTTGATTGCATTTGTTCTCCCTCACTAGCCTGAACTATTCCCCCGACTACCATAGATTTGTATGCACACAATTTTTATGATTGTTTTAGTTATTTAGCGCATAATGATTGGAAAACTTTATCCGCCCACGAATCCAGGTCAATATATATGCACAACTTGCAGTAAAAAAGAAGGAGCTCTATTCTTTGTTTATAATACGTAATAAAATTTGCTTGTGTGGCGGTTGAAAACTCTAATTTGAGGGGGAGAGACATCCAA
>JAHXMU010000541.1:0-16805 GCA_019455685.1 Philornis downsi
AAAAAGGTAATTGAATGAATTGCAAGAATTGCATATTAGCGATCTATGGCGGAAAGCTCCACCTTAGTTTGCATTACTCAAAAGCTAATGGCCTGCTAGTACATCGGATTTTGAGACTGAAGAAGAACTCAAACCAATCAAAACCGTTTTTCTGATGGACCGGTTTTCTGATCTTACGCGAACGATGCGTGTTCTATGCTACGCTTTCCGATTTATTCGCTTGACACATCCTGAAAATAAACACAATTTTCAGTACCAATCTTATAGAATAAATCATTCAGAATTAAATTTTGTAAAATTCCACTTAGTAAAATTATGTCAAAAAGTATATTTTCCAGAGTATACTCTCCTATCTAACGGCGTTACATTACCTCGACACAGTAGTCTTCTGTCCCTCAATCTATTCTTAGATTCAAATGGGTTTATGCGAGTCAATGGCCGAATCTCTCAATCACCTAAGGTTCCCAAAGATATTACCATGTTCCAGAAAATTCACGAAGTTATATTCTCAGTCTGTTCATCAACTTACACTGCATGATGGAAATTCCTTAATATTGCGATTAATCCGCATAGAATTCTTGGGTCTCAAGCGAAGAAATCTGATTAAATCAGTGATATTTAATTGCAAGGCTTGTCTTATACACAAACATAAACAAATTCAGCAGATCATGGCTGTTCTACCCCCAGAAAAAACAATTCTAAGCAGACCTTTCACAAACACTGGCGCCGACTTTGCAGGTCCTTTCGATATTAAATCTTACGTCGGGCGTGGTTGTACGATTACAAAAGGATATATCCTGGTATTTGTGTGCTTTGCCACAAAAGCTGTCCATTTATAGTTAACCAGCGAAATTTCTACGCAGGCATTTTTAGCAGCATTTGTTCGTTTTTTCTCGCGCAGGGGGGCACCCCATGCAATTTATTCCGACAACGGAACAGCATTCACTGGTGCTGCAAATATTATTGCTAAAGATCACGACTAATTACTAGCATCTATCCGGCAACATATCGCTTGCCACTACATTTTCCAGCCTATTGAATGGCATTTTATTCCACTTGGTGCCCCCCATATGGGAGGGCTCTGGGAAGGAGGCGTAACAATTTTAAAAACCCACCCAAAAAAGGTGTGTCACTCCCTTACTTATGAAGAATTTTCAACCATGCTTATCAGAATAGAATCATGTCTCAATTCCAGGCCACTATGTCCAATGAATGATAGTCCATCTGATCTCTGTGCACTGACTCATGGTCATTTCCTTATTGGAACTCTCCTAATAGCACCCGCAGAGCCTGTGCTTTCGCAGTGTCCTTAAAGGTATGTCAACAGATGGCAAAAATTAAAGCTTATCCACCATCAGCTCGCCATTCAGTGGAAAGAGGAATACCTTAAGGAATTGCACAAGAGAAGGAAATGGCGATATCCGCAAAGAGATTTTACTGTAAGAGATCTAGTTGTTATAAGACAAGAACATTACCCTCCTAACCTTTGGCGGCTTGGTCGAGTTGAGCAAATATTTTCTGGCTCAGACGCGAAAATTAGAGTGGCCGAAGTCCGAACGCACAACGGTCTAACTACATGACCTATTGTCAAGCTTGTGATATTGCCTAATGAAGAACGTCAATAATCATATATTCTTTTTCAGTTCACAATGTCAACCCGACGTATGCAAGTTGAGCGAGAGTCTGAACCACCACAGCGTCAGATAAAAAGACAATCGCTCATCTCAGAACAGCATCGGAAAGATTGCAGGTACTGCAAAAATCCAATTAGAAAATGCTTCCGTTTTAAGCGATTGCCAGCGGCGACACGTCTAAAACTGGCTCAAAAATTCCGTTATTGCACAAATTGCCTGGCCCACTCCCATTCTTTGAGCAGATGCCGCAGTTACGAAAGATGCAAGGCATGTTTTGCAAAGCACCATACCCTACGGCTTTGTCGAAAAAGTCACAAATTTGCACAAACAAACATCGAAGGCAAAAAAGGCAACTCCAAGACAGAATAATTTGGCTGTATCTGCAAGCAGCGGCGCTACGTCTCGCCAGGCCAATATCATAATAAATGTAAACACTACGCCATAACGCTTTCATCGACTTGTATATATATCTTTGGCGTTTGGGAATAAGGTCTTAAGTCATATACTATAGTTTTTCGTAATGTAAAATTGAAACTTATTTAATTGTTCGCAAATCATGATAAAATTTGTTTGAAAATGAAATGATGGCAAACAAGCATGGATATGATTTCTTATAGGAATATTAAGAATTTTTTTAAAATTTTTTTTACATTACATTATTTACATTACATTTTACATTACGAAAAACTATAGTATATGACTTAAGACCTTATTCCCAAACGTGAAAGATATTACTCCATAGATTTGAATTCTCCCCATTCTCTTTCTTTTACGTATTAATTGTCTATATTATCTACGATGAACACGTATCTTGAGTCTATGAGATACATTCTATTAGATTCACGTCACAATCCTGAATTATGAATTTATATACACTACTTATATCTATTAAATGTATACCTACCCACTCTGTCCCACCTTTAAGTATTGCAATACTGCAAGGGGGGCGAAATGTTTATGTAAGAATTTTACATCTATTATTATAATTTTAATTGTAATTGAACTTAATGCTGTAGACTATACTGTATGTCAAAGTTTTTCTTAAACAGCTGACAATGATTATAGCAGTCAGTTTCGAACTTCGCAGATCTTTCAAGAAGGTGATCAAATCGGTGAGGACAGTTCTATGAAAGCCACCCGATAGACTACTTGTGTGCTCCCAACTTGAAAGAGACACCTTTTATACAAACTTACATACCCGAAACTGAAGGTGAAAAATAAATAAAACAGATTTGTGAATTAAACTCTAAAACCCCGAATATCTTTCTCTTAACTAAATAATTGCTAATCCGAGACCTAACTCAACAGAATGGATATGTTATTAAACAGAATAGTCGGTTCTGGGCAATGGAAAACTCTCAAATTATTCATCTGTCACCTTTGCATCCATTAAAAGTGACAGTCTGGTGTGTAATTTGGTCAGAAGGAATCATTGGGCCTTACTTCTTTAAAACTAAAAACGGCGTAACCTTAACTGTTAATGGAGAGCGATATCGTGATATGATTGAAAACTTTTTAACACAACAACTGCATGCTTTGGGCTTGATTCTGGTATCAACACATCGCATACAGCCAGGATTACAATGGAATTACTGCGAGACCTCTTTGCTCAACAAGTTATTTAAAGGAATGGTGATGTTTATTGGCCTCCACGGTTGCCTGATTTGACTGCTCCGGACTTCTTTTTGTGGGAATATCTGAAAAGCAAGGTTTTACGCAAACGAACCAAAAACGTTTGAGCAACCCAAACAAAATATTCGTGATAAAATTAATGAAATACCGCGTGAAATGTGGGAGAATGTAATGAAAAATGTGCTCAAAAGGGCTCACATTTGTGAGGTTAACAGAAGCGGAGATTTATGTGATATTGTATTCCATACATAATTTCCAACATTAAATAAAACAATAGCACAATAGATCCATTCTCTTCAATTGAAATTATAACCAAACAAAGTAGTATACCTTCCCGACGGACACCCTGTATTAAATAGATATTATTTTCGTATATATATATATATCTTACGATATATAACGCTATAAGTTAGGGACTATAGAAAAATTAGACAATACATTGTCTACTGGTGAAAAATTTTCCCGACATTGCCAACTTTTTTTTGCATTGGTTTCCTACACTGAAATCGAGAGAGCAAATATTTTTACGTTATAATATGGTCGATAATATATTTGTAAATTTATAAAATTGTGTGTTTTTAAATTACAATTTCATTTCACGAGTTTGCAAATTTATTATCGAATATACTGTGACGTAAAAATGTATGTTGTTCCGATTTAGTGTTGGAAATCAACAGAAAATAGTTGGCGCTGCCATTTAAGAAAAAACTTAGCGATATCTGGTGGAAAAATGTAGCTTAAAATTTAGTTACTATTTTTTCTTTTTATATACATGAGGTTTGTTAAAAAAATATGGTTAATTTTCAAATTTTGCGGGCTACGTACATTCGACTTTCGATTATTATTTTTTTTTATGTTGGTACACTCGTCTCGAAGATATGTTGACGGTTTTACCCATATGGCATGTTTAGTTTGTTCGTGAGAGGCATAAATAAGAAATTTGAAAATGAACCTTATTTTTTAAGAGTTTCGCGACCAAAAATCAGTATATCACCAACCCATAAAGAAAGGTGTATATTTGAAATGTATTTACTGCAGAAACGATTTAGTCAATTCAATTTAAAATTTCTTAAAAAAGTAGTGCAATCTAACTAACTGAATGCCCTTTTATGCTATGCAGTAATTCACAAAATAATGTTTGTACAAAACTAAGTTCATTTCTGACGAGTGTGGAGAGAGTGCGAAAATATTTCTGTCGGAGTGAAGCGGAGTGAAAATATAATCCCCCGAGACAAAAATGTCGCTTTCGATTCCGGGATTTAAATTTTTTGAATAAAAAAATGTAATTTTTGATTAAAACAATGTGACTTTCATTGACTTTCGTGCTGCAGTTGGTACATTATTTCGAAAGATATCCTTTACCATGTGAAGGTTGCACAATTTTAAATATCATGCCTTACTGATGTCTCAAATTTATTGTGGAATTGAAGCTTTTGATTGCCTAAGAAAAGTTGAGAGGACTTTCAATATGTTAATGATAATGATAATAATATGTTAGAATATTCTATACGTTTTTTAGCTATTCCATTTATAGATTTTGTTGAATTTCGAACGATGAAGTCATAAATTGTAATTGGTATACCGCGAAATCGGTTTAAGTTCACTCTATTTGCTAGCAATCCACAATTCTTAATTCTTCTTAAATCAGACTCTTTCACATTTTTGAGATCATTTGTAGGGCTTAGAATTAGCTTCTTCGACATTTTTCTTATTAAAATCAAGCTTTTCAAAAAAAGTTTGCATTACATCAGCTATAGTAGTTTGTTGTAGAATTTGTAGAGTTATTATCCACTCTTGTTTTCTTAAATTTACTAAATAATTACATTTAGTCGGGGAACAAAGTATAATATTTATATATCTTCTTCTTAGGTGGCGACTAGAATAAATATTTTTTTAGAAAATAATTTCAAACATTTCGGTCTTCTACGCTTCTTTTGAGAGTATTTCAAAAGCCTGGAGTTTTGGTCGCCTTCTTCTGCGTCAGTTATCGAGTTCGCTGTGGAAAAATTTTGGAGTTGGAGCATTTAGATCTATCTGCACAAAATAACCCAGCCAACGCAATCACAGTATTTCTATGCGCTTGATCACGTAGATGCTTATACAGCTCATGGTTCATGTGTTTCTCCATTAACGATGATAGATCCATTTATTTTCTGGAATCTAGTACAGGTTAACTTTCGTTTTGTCATTAATTTGTTTGCTGAGCCCAGTGAAACATCTGTTCAAGAGCGACTCTGTTCTCGTAATCACCATGCTGGCGTCTTTAGTTGTATTCTTGGCCAAGACAAAACAGATGAATTCATCCACCACCCGAAAGTTATAGTTGTCAACATTCATACAGCCTCCCAAGCAAGTAGATAAATAAATAAAACTAATACTCGTTTACCGCCAGACACATTTTTGATTAGTCCTTCTCAATGCAGGAGAAGACTGTAGTAACATTTTGCTGTTTTCGAGAATACCAAACTCGGCCATGGCCTCATGCAATTGTTAACGTCTCAGTTTTTCGATAGCAGCTTTGTAATTAACGATTAGGTGGTACGTGTCTATGTCAGTTGTTGATTTAAATGAAATGGAATTCAAATCTTATTTTTTTTTTCTATTTTAAAACGTACTCGTACTCGATAGGCACATATGGCTAACATAAGCCGCCAAAGACACAGGCTCGTGCCTTTTTAGCCTTTTTAGCTGTGTCGTTTCAAAACTAGTAATACTTGCTGTTGCAATATTTAAAATATCGATATATTTTTTCGAAATGAGCTGATATACCACACAGTAAATAGATTACGAAATGGTATTTAGTTACGGATTTTCGGGTGAATACCCGATTTTTACACGATCTATAGATTATGGACTGGGTCAAAAGTATTTGTGGAAGTTTTATTAGACATTGTAGTTTTTACTTTTCTTCATTTTTTCAGATTAAGGCTAGTGTTTACCAAACAGAATTTTTTTTTCTACACAAAATGCATGCAAATTCTGCAAATAAATTATGATTTGCTTATCATTTTCGTTTCTGAAATTTTCAACGTTTGATCTGCATATTACTCTTCAAACGAAGTGAGCAAAAAGAACATTTGAAATTTCAGAATAAAGGAAGATCTGCAGTCGAAAATCGCCAAATTTGTAACATGAAAATTTAATCAATTTTTCAACAAAATGTATTAAATCTAATTATGCGAGATCCGCTTCAAACACGCTCAATATGTAAACCAGCATGTGAATATGCATCAAATCCAGCAACATTATTTATTTTCTTATAAAAATTTTTCATCAGCCTATGTTTAAGCCACCGCCTCAACCGATCAATAACAGTGATGACGCCGCTAATGACAATCCTATGTCGACTTATTACCAGCTGTTATACTGTTCAGCAGCCTATCAGCGCCATCTACATGTGAATTGAACCGGCTGGGGTTAAACCGTATAGGGAAGGATGACTTTAGCAAAATGAAACGGAAATTGAAATAACAAAAACAATAATTAAGAATATGTTTGTCCTTAGCTGCTTCAATTTTGTACCCGGGTAAAACAATGACATGTTTGGATCCAAAATTAATGGAAGATATGAAAATTAAAATGTAATTCTAAATATTTAAAGCGAATTCTATAAATTCTTTCCTCAAACTTAATTCAAAATTTTAGCAGGATAATAAAAATACATATGGAATTTAGAACTTTCTAGACATAAGTAAATCTTTTTGAAGAACCATTTAAGTGATTAAATTAGCCATTGTTTTTTGTTCAACAAAAATTATATTTTAGGGCTTACAAAGTAATTCCTGGATTCCCAAGCAAAATTTCCAAGAAGGCGGAATGAACACATTTCGTGCAGCAAATATTTCAATCAATATAGATACTTTTTGGTTATCCATATTATTGTTCTGTACTGGCATATTAAATGTCTCGAAATATCTCGAAAATCACCTTTTGCCTCGGCTTTGAACTCTGTTCACTTGTGGCCTATGCAAAAGCCACCGGCATCGACAGCGCCATCTACAGCTGAATCAAACTGATAAACGTCAAATCGCATAGGGAAAGGAAGATTCTAATAAATGGGCACGCACGGGAAAATAACAAACTAATCTCAACAAACCAAATTGAAAAAGTGAGGAAAAACACCAAAAGGTGAGAGAGAAAAAAATCATATAATTAAATAAAAGATCCTTTCATTTCAGCATTGCCAGACAATAATTAGGTTTAATGGGCATTAAGGTGGCAAGGCTAATATATTTCAAGTGGTAATATACAGTAATTAAATTACACGGCAACACTTGTTCATTTGTTTAAAAATTCACAATAACCTCAAAGAAAATTTTGACGTAAAACGTGAAGATAACAAACCAAAACATTGGAGGAATAACAAAACAAAACAGTGAAATAAGAAAATTTTTATTATATTTTGTGGATTATAAACTAAAAGTTATAAATAAATAAAATAAGTTTACAACTTTAAAACTACATGTGTTTCATTTTTTTATTAGCTAAATTTGGGGTGTAAATAGTGATACTCTCGTGTTCAACTGTAGTGAACAAGTTTTTGACCTATTGATTTCTATACAAGTTAAATTTTCACCACTTTAAGTGTGCAGGAGTGTTGTGCACACTTTAGGTCATCGTTACCAAACAGTCCGTTTTTGTCACGTTTTGGACTTTGGGTTCCAGAGGCCAAAATATACATATCCTTGGTGGAAATTTACTGATTGGTGTACAAAGGCACCCAGAAAACACGAGAGTATCACTATTTACACCCCAAATTTAGCTAACAAAAAAATGAAACACATGTAGTTTTAAAGTTGTAAATTTATTTTATTTATTTATTTTTAACATTTTATTTATATTCCATAAAATATAATAAAAATTTTCTTATTTCACTGTTTTGGTTTGTTGTTCCTCCAATGTTTTGATTTGGTATCTTCACGTTTTACGTCAACATTTTCTTCGGGGTTATTGTGAATTTTTAAACTAATGAACGAGTGCTGCCGTGTAATTTAATTACTGTCTATTGCCACCCGAAATGTATTATCCTTGCCACTTTAACTTTCATCAAACTTAAATATTGTCTGGCAATGCTGAAATGAGAGGACTTTTTCTCTCTATCCTTTTGATAGTTTTCTTTTTTTTCAATTTGGTTTCTTAAGATTGGTTTGTTATCTTTACGCCGGTGGAATTTCATTCTCTGAGAGGATAATATTTCTCTTTCATTTTGGCGTTTTAACTCTGTCTCTCAATTTGGTTTGTTGAAATTGGTTTGTTATCTTCACGCCAATGGTTTGGTTTGTTATCTTCACGTTTTACGTCAAAATTTTCTTCGCGGTTATTGCTAATTTTGAAACTAGTGAGCGAGTGTTGCCGTGTAATTTAATTACGGTATATTACCAGTCGAAATATATTTGCCTTGCCACTTTAATGTTCATCAAACTTAATTATTGTCTGGCAGTGCTGAAATAAGATATTTCTCATTCTTTGAAAGGATTTAGTTTCTCTCTCGTTTTGAAGTTTTTCCCTTATTTTCCAATTTGGTTTGTTATTTTCCCGTGTGTTCAATTATACTATCAAATCAGTTGCGACAAAATGGTAGACTACAGCAAGTGGAAGAATATTGAGGTATGACAGAACAAAAATTTGATGGTCACTGAAAATGCCGCTGCTGACTTGAACCGCAATATGCACTCATTACTTTCAGATTTCCGACGATGAGGATGACACACATCCAAACATTGATACTCCTTCGCTGTTCCGTTGGCGCCATCAAGCCCGTGTGGAGCGTATGGCTGAAATGGAAATCGAGAAAGATGAGCTGAAGAAAAACAAACAGTCGTGGCAGGCCCGCATCATTGACTGCAAGGAGCGCCTCAAGAACAAGGCCGGCGACGAGGCGGAACTAAAAAAAGAGATGGAAAAGTTGGAGAAAGAGGGCAAAGATCTTGATCGCAAGGAGGAGGAGCTCCAACTAAAGGAGAAAAAGATGCCATGGAATGTGGACACCATCAGCAGGCCCGGCTTCGAAAAGACAGTGCTGAACAAACAGGCTGTGCGCAAGCCAGAAGAAAACTTGACAGAAGAACAGCAAGAGGCCAAAATGCGACAATTCGTAAAAGACAACGAGAAGTTGTGCAAAGAATACGGTATGTTGCGCAAATATGACGACTCCAAGCGATTCCTGCTACAGCACCCGGATTTGGTGTGTGATGAGACGGCTAACTATTTGGTCATATGGTCCATCAATTTAGAAATGGAAGAGAAACATGAACTGATGTCACATGTGGCCCATCAGTGCATATGCATGCAATACATGTTGGAATTAGCCAAGCAATTGGATGTAGATCCACGTTCATGTATCGGATCGTTCTTTACCAAAATCCAAAATTGTGTTCCTGAGTATCGCCAACAATTCGAAAGTGAAATAAATGCATTTAAGGACCGCATTAGAAAGAGAGCGGCGGAGAAAATTAAAGAAGCTATGACTGAAGTGGAGATAGCAGAACGAGAGGAGCGCTTGGGACCGGGTGGTTTGGATCCAATCGAAGTTTTCGAAACACTCCCAGACGTAAGTTTGTTAATACATTTTTAAAATGTTCGAAATTGACCTTAGTCAATAGGCATGAAGTATGTTTAGTCACGAATAGATCGTTTTTTAGGATATTTTGGATTACCATTCGTGCTTTGTACCCAAATGGTCTTTAGGAACGCCAGAAATTCATTCCAAATTTGTTGAAAAGGTGACTCCTCGCACGCACTTTTCATCGATTTTCTAATTTCTGTGATATTTGTAAATTGAGCTAAAATGATTTTTGTACGACCATGCTGACGTTTATATACCGTTTACAAGAGTTCAAATGGGTTTGATTAAAATGTGCATAACGCATCACCGACATGGCTTGTTTCCCATTGAAACATACACTGAGACACATTTTTAACACTGGCAGTGTTCGCCACGGTTATAGCTGTACCATTAATGAGTTTATAAACTGACATGGTTTCCCCGGGTTTCGATCAATTTTAGTAAAGAAGTTTGATAAAATTTAGGAAATATTTTTCCAGATCTCATGGTCTAGTACTCTTTTTCTATTGGACCAATTAGCCTCCTACGGTACGTGTGGACATGCTTCCGGTTCCCTATCAAGTGGCAACTTACGTTACTGTTGATGTATGTACTGGGTTATCCATTTTTCGGTTACAAACGTAAATAAACCACACATAAAGCTATGATTTCGATGAGGTAGTTTTCGAAAAAATACGAACTATTGATCCCTCTAGACCATAATGCGCACCAAACAACAACTTTTTCTGTATGCAATGGTGTTTCCACAATCACTTCAGGGTTCTGCGAGCCCCATATGCAACAATTTTGCTTGTTGACGAATAATGTCACGCCCATATAGTTTATAGACGTGGCCTATAGCAACGTACGGAAATACTATCATCCACAAAAAGCGATTGCATCCAACTTCCTATAATTGATAGCGTTTTAGGGATCGATTTTTCGGCACTTAGACCTTTTCAAATTTACGAATAATAAAAAAAGACTTAAAATTTTTATTTTTGGTTTGAGATATGTTTTTGGGTACTAAAATTTAAATTTAATTTAAATATTAAATTGGAAGTCGGCCTCACATCTGATTGGCTGCTGTTCCAGTATGACAAAACAGTCAGAATGAACTAAAATATTAATAATCTGCAGACTCTTTACCAACTTTCCAAATATATGGGAATATAGATGTGTGGTCAAAAAATAACCGTTATTTTCAATTTTTTTTCAAAAAGTGTTTATTCACCAATAACTATCTTGCTCCCTTCAAAGTAACCCCCCTCAGATATAATACACATATGCCAGCGTTTCTTCCAGTCCTCGAAACACTTCTGAATCGTACTTTTTGGTATCACCAACAGTTCCTGTTTCGATTTTTCTTTTATCTCCTTAGTCGTAGCAAAACGCTTTCCTTTCATCGGTGTCTTCAGTTTTGGGAAGAGAAAAAAGTCAGCGGGGGCCAAGTCCGGTGAATACGGTGATTGCGGTTTTGTTTTTGGCCAAAAACTCACACACAAGAATCGATGTGTGAGCTGGTGCGTTATCATGGTGCAAAATCCATGATTGGTTTTTCCACAGTTCTGTGTGTTTCTGACGAATTGCTTTGCGCAAACGCGCATAACTTGAAGGTAGTATTCCTTATTGACCGTACGACCGTGTGGCAAGAATTCATGATGCACCACGCTATTGCAATCGAAGAAAACAGTGAGCAAAACCTTCACATTTGGTCGAACTTGACGTGCTTTTTTCGGTCTGGACGCTTCCATTGGGATGATCGGGCAAGGTCATAGCCATACACCCATGATTCGTCACCAGTTCTGACCTTCTTGAGGAAACCTGGATCGTCGTCGACGACGTTCAACAGCTCCTGAGCGATGTCCATGCGACGTAGTTTTTGCTCAAAATTTAGCAATTGTGGAACAATCTTCGCTCCCGCACGTTTCATGCCTAAAACATCTGGCATTGTTTCTGTTGTGTTGCTTCACAAATCGTGATGAAATTTTAAAAACTTCAACCGCTGGTTACTCTCTATCCTATACTTTCCATACAAATGACCGACTAAACCACTAATACATTTTTAGATTCACATCTTTCATTCAATGTAAATTTAATTTATTAACATTTGGCGCACATCAATTGTTGGATAAATTTAGATCAGAGCGTAAAAATAAACTCATTTCCCACACTCCTTCAAGAGTCAATTCTGTGGGATAAAGTACGAGGTGGCACTCCAATTGCACTACAATAAGAAACTCAAATAACTTTTTTAATCAATGTATTTCGTTCATTTATTTTTTGTATTGTATACAACATTTATTTTTATGTTATATAACCAATTGGTTTGAAAATGATAGACCATAAATCACCTCCATGCCATTCAGGCATATGCGTCACCTGATCAGAAAATTATTCATTACTCAATTATTGTTTTAATAGACTGCTTCAATTCAGCCAAATTCCTTGGTTTCATTTTGTACATCTCTTACTTGACATAACCCCCAAAAGAAAATCTGGTGCAGTCAGGTCAGGCAACCTTGGGGGCCAGCGGAAAGTGGAGTTTCTGGATATTAATTTGTTTAGGAATTTTCGTTGGAACCAAACGGATACGTCTTTGACGCAGTTCTGGGTAAAAAAAACTCCAACATCCTTAACCGTTCCCATTGACAGTTAACTGTTGACAGTAGTATGATTCGTAATAAAGTATACTCGTAGAGTAATATTTAAGGAGATTTCAACAGAGGTTTGTCTTTGCAAAATTAAAATGTTGACCGTTGTTGGTTGAAGTGTTGTTAATTGGCCGGAAGGCTTTAAATTACAAGCCAGAAATAAATAAATAAATTGTCGATTCTTCACTGAAAATCTCAAGAAATATACCCTGGGAGTTTACTTTTAAAAATTTATGTTTTGCAACTCTATGCATTTACTAATACTATTTTTCTCTATTGATGCTATTTTGTCTATTTCCTACAAAAAGTCAATCAGTCGAAATTCAGCTTATAGAACCCTAGAGTGTTCATTCGCCTTATAATATAGGCTAACGACAGGAACCCCTTTTTGAAATTCACACTTCGTAGAAACAAAACTTGTAAGAACGGCCAAAAAATGGTCCTACCACCTCAGGCTAAGTCCTACGTTCTTTTCACGGGGACAGTGGTTGCTCGTGAAAAAATGTATCGGCATTGCCAGTTTTTTCTGTGTTGCCTTTTCACACTGAAATTAGAATAGTTGATGTTTTTACGTTGTGGAATTTTCGATAACATATTTTTGGAATATTGTTAAGTTGCGACTTTCTTTATTTCTACAACTACAACTAAAGTCAAAACATAGTGCATATCCTTCTTACAAAATAGAGTCGCGGCAAGGAGAGACATAAAGTAATTCTTATGGCCACAAAAATGGGTCACCATCACCCATAAGAAATGGTTGATGCTAAAATCATGAAAGTTACGTCGAAATTCGTATTTTTAGGAGGCACATCAAGGCAAAAAAAAAACAAAATTGGTACCATTATCAAGCACAAAAAGTTGAATCTTAAAATTTTGTGTGTAAACTCATCTATCGGTATATATAAGAAATGAGAAGGGTTTTGTAAAATAGTACCGCCAACAAAGATAAACAACTGAGGCTGGATACACGGAAATAAGAGGAATATGTTCCGAAATCACTACTTTCAGAAGTCAAACAATTAGATAGTTGAAGTTGTTCATGAGATTGGGAGCGTAAATTCCTCTGTCAATATACGCCCGCCAAAGAGGCATTTTGGCATATTCTTACTTCTAGCGATAAAACGGGAGAATAAAAAGGTAAAAAATAAGAACACACCATAAAAAATACCTGCAGTAAAAACCATCACCGTACTCGTCTTCCGTCGTAGTCGCATAATGTGAAGAAGTACATAGAAATACGTGCCATAGATCTTCGCAGTTAAATTGTGGAAACTGAAGTCGCAGATTTAGAAATGTGCATTCTATTATGTGACGTAATAGACACTCGAATTTTACCATTATTAGGACATTGATCCATGGGCTAGATCCGAAGTTGAAGCTGAAAATACCAAACTTCAGAAGCATATTTCAATTATGGGTCTATAATCTCCGTTCAGAGAAGGAATAAGAACAAAAATAAATAAAGCTGTTTTGTCCAAAATTTGGATTGTTAAGAGCTCAACCGGACGTGAGTAAAAGAAAACAACTCCCAGATTAAATCATTACAGTTAGAATAGTGAATATATGCAAGACGACTTCCCTGTGCGTTGTTAATCAGATTACAGAGAACTTTTGACATACTTTTTATTTAAAATATACAATCACGCGAACGAAGCAGCTGACATTTGCTGTATGATGATTAAATAATAAGGTATAATATAGCTGTCCTCCATAATAATATTCCTTCTCATTTTTTATGTACTGCATAGTTCATTTTCATTGATAGACTATACATTAGTTAGTGACAAATCTGCAATTTCGCGAAGTAACACATTTTATTTTCCACCCCTTAATTCATACCATGCTTTTATGCTTGTGCAATATGTATTCCAACCTGCTACTGAAACGCAAGTTGCCGGCTAGTTTACGAAATTTCGCAATCTCCCTCAACCAATTCAAGCAGAATCTGATAACGTCTGAGCTCTGAGGAATGACGATATTATTAAGCCTGACAGTTGGGCACATGTTGAGGTTTAATGTAAATGTAACTTGTCTACATTTACTTTCGTTTATTCTTATTCTCCAGTCAATGAGTCACTTCTCAACGCGTTTGAGAGAAGTTTGGAGGGTATTTGCTGCCTAGTTTTGGTTCTTGTGACAGAACGTTATTGCAGTATTGTCTGCGAATGTTGATGTAAGAATTCCGGGGTCAACCGGAATATCACCTGTAAAGATAAGATATAATAAAGGGCCAAGGACACTCCCTTGGGGAACGCCTGCCTATATAGGATAAGTATCCGTATAGTAGCCATCATACTTTACACTAAACTTTCTACCATCCAGGTCATGCCAAACTTTATCGAAAGCTTGAGCAACGTTTAGAAATACGGCGCAGCAATATTACCTGCATTCAAATGAATGCGTTATTGTGCTAGTCAACCGATTAACCTGTTCTAAGGTGTTGTGCCCTTCCCTAAAACCAAACTGATGATCGGGAATTATATTATTCGATGACAGAAAAGGTTTGATGTTGAGCAGTACGATTTTTTCGAATAGCTTGGATTAATTTCCTGATTAATTTCTTGGCGATTGTGATTAATTTCCTGATTTAACAAAAGTCTAAGATTCCTAAATTAATAGAAGTTGTTTCAAAATTACTATATTTTTTCACAATATTTTCATTGCATTTCCAACTTATTTCAAATAACGTGTTGTGTCAAATCTAATTGTATTAAATTTTGGAATAGGTTGCCATCACATTTTTTAATCTAGAGGACCAGAAGAACCACATACGAGTACGTAAATGAGACCAAAAAAAAAAAATAGAGGGACGTCAAATCCTTAACGATATGACCGATATTTTTTATGAAAAAATCAATTTTAACTACAAATAGATTTAAATGCACATTTTGTTTTTCAATTGTTAAATAGTGTAATTGTTTAAATCGCATGTGCCAAGCTTGTCCCCCAGTCCTACATAGGCAACGAAGACATAAAGTAATTGTTCGATTTTTGGGCACTTTTGGAATTTGCGAATTATGGGATTTTTTTCAAGAATATTTTAAAATGTCTTGCTGTTTTATATTACCTACATACGATTAAATTAAATTTTTTTAAAATTTCTTATTGTACGATTCATACTTTGTTATGAATAAAAATAAACAACGGTTAAATAACTAGCCTTTCCGAAAAGACTACAGCAGACTGCGAAAATATTAAAAAATTGAGCAATGTATTTATTTTTTGACCAAGTACTGAAATGACACCTGAACAAAACTAACAATGAAAACTACGGGGAAGCCCCAATGTTTTCTTTACTTTTAAAGGCATTGCCATATTAAAGTTATTTAAATAAAAAAAGAATTGCCATGTTTACTTTCCGTTAAAGTAACTAAAAATAAACATAAAGCAAAAATAAGCAGGTGTACTTATTTTTACATTGCAATCCTTCAAAACAGTGTTATTCAATTCAGCATTGTGCTCTCTTTTGAGAAATCAATGACGTTTTTGTAGAGAAAGCGGACAAAATCAAGAATTTGATAGAAAAAAATAAAACAACAAAAAAATTCAAGGTGACATCGGTAGTTGTAAAATTTGATAATTTCGTACAGCTTTTTCAGAAGAGGTATAAAAGTATATATATGTATATATAGAGGTATATAAAGTCAATTGATAATGAGTAAAACAAATTCCACTGCATCCCATGTATGAGATATGGGACAGTTTCTTGCATTCAGTGAGCATACAACATTCATTCTATTCTTAGACCCACTCAATGGGGCCTAAAATTTAACAACGATTCCGAACGTTAAGGTTTGAGAAGCATTTATTTTACTTCTCGATTACTCGTCTACTCGAAGTGTATTTGTCCGACACATCGAGGTGACGGCCGTTAAATAATGATAAGTTCCCATATGTGGTATTGAACTCGCAATCATGCGAACTGTAGATGCATGTACTAACCATCGCCAATTTAATAATAAATACCAACTTTTATATTCACATTTTTCTACGCTAAAGGATTTCGAAATGTTTGTAGTAATTATTAAGAACCCAAAATGAATATGATGACATGCGTCATAAATGGAAGAAAAGGCGATATATAGCAATTTAGCGACAATCAAATATCGAAGTTTTATACACATTTAAAGAAGTGTTTGAAAATGAGATTCAACCGTTAGGAACAAGGGAAACAGCAGAATTATTCCTATTGCATCACTTAAAAATGCTATAACTTTAATGCTAGAACTAGCACTAAGTCACAATTAATATTTAGTCTTACGAAATGTCCACAAAATAAACATTAGAAATAAAAATCGTCTGTTATAACTTTTATAAAAACAATTTGATGAATTAATTTAC
>JAHXMU010000542.1:0-10357 GCA_019455685.1 Philornis downsi
CAAAAAAAGTCGGTTATCATATGATCATAGCGCTCTGACGGTAACGATTCCTCCAGCATCATTTTCGAAGAATTATGGCCCAATGGCACCTCCAGACCATAATGCGCTCCAAATAGTCAATTTTTCAGTATGATTTTCCACATTCACTTCTGAAGTCTTTATGCGGCAATTTCGCTTATTGACGTAACCACCGAGCTTCGTCGCTGAAGAAAATTTTGTTCGAAAAATCAGCATTGAAAGCCTGTTGCTGTAACACCCAATCAACATATCTATGGCGTTGTGAATGGTTAGCCGGCTTTAATTGTTGTAAGTTGGACTCTATACGGATGGAGGTGCTAATCTAAATTCAAAATATCCTATAATGAGCATTAAAATATGCCTAATTGCTGAAAACGCCGTAGAATCGACAAATTCAGATTATCCGCCACACTTCCACCAACAGAAGAGATATTTTCGACAGCGCGTAAGCCGCGAAGTTGCAAAGGCCTGGCCACATCTGTAACGCTTCCAGTCTCTATACATTTTTTTGTAATCTTGCCAATTCCTTGCATAGTAAGTCGGCCATAATCAACCCGTAATGCACGAAAAGCACCCGCGTTTGTATCATCACGATACCAATAAGTTGTAACTACTTTTACGCGTTCTTAGGTTGTTAATATTCGCAAATGGTAAACCTTTCATAGACCTGCGGTTTTGAAACCACTAACTGGATGAGCATTTATACGAGGTGTGTTCAAAAAATAAAGTGAATTTTAATTTTTCTCAAAAAATATTTATTTATTCCTCAATTTCTGTTTTATTCAAAGTAATCCGCCTCAGATATAGTACACTTATGCCAGCGTTTTTCCCAATCCTCGAAGCAGTTCCGATATGCACTTCTTGGTATGTCCTTGAGCTCTCTCAGCGATTCGGTTTTTATCTACGCAATTGTCGCAAAACGCCGTCATTTCATGGGTTTCTTTAATATTGGGAACAGGAAAAAGTCGCAGGGAGCCAAATCTGGTGAATACGGTGGCTGAGGCATGATAACGGTGTTGTTTTTGGCCAAATAATATCTCACAAGCAAAGATGAGTAAGCAGGTGCATTATTATGATGCAAAAGCCATGCATTTTTTCTCCACAATTCCGGGCGGTTTTTTCGTATTGCTTCACGCAAACGGCGCATAACTTCAAGCTAATACTCCTTATTTACCGTACGACCTTGTGGTAAGAACTCCTGATGCACTACGCCCTGGCAATCGAAGAAACAGTGTGCATAGCCTTGACATTTGATCGAACTTAGCGTGCTTTTTTGGTCTTGGCTCTCCTGGACTCTTCCATTGGGACAATTGGGCTTTGGTGTCGATGTCATAAAAATACACTCGTGATTCGTTACCAGTTATGACCCTTTTAAGCAAATTTGGATCATCGTTGTTGACGTCATTCAATAATACTTGAGCGATGCTCATACGACATTGTTTTGGTCAAAATTCAGCAATTTTGGAACGAACTTCGCTGCCACACGCTTCATGCCCACATTTTCCGAAAAGATTGCATGACATGAGCCAATCGATATGACGACATCCTCAGCAACTTCTCTAATTGTGATTCGACGATTCTCTATAACAATTTTCTTCACTTTCTCAACATTTTCATCGCTTGTTGATGTCCTGGGGCGTCGAGAGCGAGCGTCGTCATTCACATCTTCTCGGCCTTCTGTGAAAAGCTTGTACCACTTGTATACATTACTTTGACTCAGAGTACTCTCGCTGTAGGCCACTGTCAACATTTTAAGTGTTATTGAGCACTTAATTCTATTTTCTACATTTTTTTGATGCAACTTTTTTGATCCATTTTTTTCGACAGCAGAAAATCGCCGGACACGCAAAACACTTGTCTTATTTACAAACACTTGTCTCACAAACAAACTAAACATGCTATATGGTTAAAAGCGTCAACATATTATCGAGACGAGTATACCAACATAAAAAAAAAAATAATCGAAATTCGAACGTAAAAAGCCAGGTAAATTTGAAAATTCACCTTATTTTTTAAACACACCTTGTAAAGGTTGTCCCAACAAGAACGCAAGATTTAAATGACTGATGCAGCAAATGAATTGTTTCTCTAGCTGTATGAGATGTGGCGCCGTCTTGTTGAAACCACATGCCCTCCACATTCATTTCTTCAATTCTAGGCACGAAAAAACTGGTTATCATTTCACGATAGCGAACACCATTGACTGTTTGCGCTTGACATGCCTCATTTTCATAAAAAAGGACCAAAGATGCATTTGCTACTCGTGAATCACTCGAGGATTTTCCTCACCCCAAATGCGATAATTCTGCTTATTGATGAAGCCATCAAGATGGAAATGGGCCTCGTCGCTGAAGATTTTATCGGTAAAATCAGCATTTTCATGTTGTCTTTCTAATACTCAATTAACGAACTCCCTTCGCTGTCCATGGTCATCTGGCTTAAGTTCCTGAGTCAATTGAACTTTGTATGCATGAAGATGCAAATCTTTCGTCAAAAGTCATTGAAGATTGGATTTGGAGTAACCAATTTGCTGAGCTCGGTGTGGAATTGAGATGGATGGAGTTTGAGCGACATCATCACGTACAGCGATCGACCTTGTCGAAGGCGCGTTGGTGTCTTTACATCACTAACAGACTCAGTTTTGGCAAATTTATCCATTAATCTCTTTACAGTTGACTCTTTTGGAGCATTATTGTGATCCCAAATTGATCGCAATTTGCAAACTGTAGCCGCAAAACTTTCACCATTTTGGTAAAACAATTTCGCAATGAGAATGCGTTGTTCATTCGTGTAGCTTTCTATTTTTACTAACATCGTACCTTCTACTAGCAACCTTGAACAATTGTTCAAATGTCAAACAATGACACTTCGAATGGCGCCAAATTTAAATCTTGCGTTCTTGTTGGAACACTTTTTATATGTCTATGTGTTTTATATGAACGTCTGCAGGCAATCATGTTCACAACGATATCGAGTATTTATATCATTTGCTTAAAAATTGTAATAGTTATGCCAAAAATCCAACAACCGGAATATATTTTATCTATTTTAAAAATTGGCAAACAGTTTTATTAAAAACAAAATAGTGTTGACGTTGAAGCATGTAGAATTGTGCACTATTTTAACAAGTCACATTTTTATCGAGCGTTAAAAGTTCACCTGACTAAATATTCTGGACTGGTTTTAAAATGACTCTATTTCGTGTTTATGATGATATGGCAGCATTTGAAGCCAGATTCCATCTTGCTGACATATGTTGGGTTCATAAGAATATTATTTTGTGAAATATTGAATATCTGTTCAAAATATAATAAATCTGGTGCACTTTAAATGCTTGATGACTCAGTAGCATTTTGAGATTTTTTATGTCATCTCCACTGTAGTAATCTTGCATTGTTTATTTCTTTTATTTGATGACAATACATAAAAGATGAGGACTGTTTTTTCACTGACGTTTTCATATTGCTAAAAAAAAATTAGCTTTATTTAGATTTAAAAAATAAAGTTGTTCCCCCTTGAATACATTCGCAATCTGTATTTTATCATATTTGACTAAACCGATTTGTCAGATATTTTTAATGCGATTTTAAATAATACAACTTGTAACTGTTAGAGTTAATTATGTGTCAACGAGAAAACAGCAAAGCAAATATGAAATATAAAGTCGTATCCTTTGAGTGGCATGAATGTGAACGTTTGTGTATTATAAAGACCAAAGGGGAATATTTGTCTACTCTTCTAAGTTGGCATATAAATAAACAAACAAACTGTTTTTGAAATAAACTGTTTTCGGCTAAGTGACACACAAAAATGTACATCGATTTGATTCTCCTTCAAAATCAGAAGTAGATTTATTGCGAGGCAAATGGCATTGAATGATGTTATTATATTTCCCCTCTCAAGAGAAAATCATATACTAAATTTTAAGCAAAAACAGCAAATTTAATGAAATATATTGAGAGTGGTTGATATAGAATCTAATTGATTGATTAATTTTCTGTTAATATGCCATATTATTTGAGAAAATAGAGTTACTGTGACGTATAGTTTAGGTGGAATTTAATAAGAGTTTTTTTGTTTATGTTATTTGATGTACAAGGGTGACCGACCTAACAAAGAATAAACAAAAAAGTTGGAAAACATTTGTTTTATTTCTCTGAACATAATTTCCTTTTAGCTCTAATCATTTCTCCGGCAATATTTAATAGCTTCTATATCCTGTTTATAGTAAGAACTGTCAAACTGCTTAAAATAACCATCAACTGCAGACTCCACCTCTTCATTGTTGGCAAATCTTTTACCACTGAACCATTTTTTTCAAGTATGGAAATAGAAAAGAGTCCGAGGCAGCTACTCGTTGCCTGATGAAACAATTCGAAATTTAATTCATTAATCATCGCAATAATGGATGTGTGTGGAATTAGAGCATTGTCTTGATGGAACGCCACTTTATTTTTCGCCAAATGCAGCCATTTTTCAATAACTCATTCAGTCATCAACTAAACGTTGCAATATATTAGCATAATATTCGCCGATAAAGGTTTTCCCTTTCTGAAGATAGCCAATAAAAATAATTCCAAGCGCGTTCCAAAAAATAAACGCCACGATCTTGCCTGCAGAACCTACAGGAGCATTCTTCGCCTATTTTAGACGCGACTCCCTCATTCCACTGCTTTGACTGTTCCTTTGTTTCAGGTGTGAAGTAGTGAACCTACGTCTCATCTAAACATCTCATCATCTAAACATCGCCAAATACTCTCTAGTGAAACATCTTTACGACGCTGTTTTTGCTCTATTGAAAGCAAGCGCGGCATCCATCTTGCAAACAGCTTTCTCCTCTTCAAATCTTCGGTCAATATGCGATCTATAGCACTTTTGGAAATTATATAATTATATAATTTCAGCTAGCTCACGCACCTTTAGTCGATTCAGACGATCATCCAATACCAATACCGTGGACATTTCTATTGGTCGACCACTATGGCGTTTGTCTTGGCAGCTCGTAGGACCTCCCTTAATCTTTGCTACCCAATAATTTACAGTCATAGACGAAGGAGCAGACTCCCCCAGAGTAGAGTCTAGGTCGACTATTAGTTGGACTAAAACCTTTCAAATGGAAATTTTGAGTTAAATAACGATGACCAATTTTTCCCATGTTTACAAATTCACTGAGATGGTACTTTTGATGGCTTATATGAAAATACTAAACAACGCGGCGCATTGAAACTTAAAACATATGTTTTATAAGGATGCCACTTTTCACCAAAGTAATAATTTTTGAAACTACTGGCAGCATCTACACTTCAGGTCGACTAGTTTTGAGAACGCCCTTGTAATTTATGAAATATTTAAGAAATAATATTTTCATAAACTTTGTTACAATTTATTTATTTACATAAATGGGGAATCCATCGAATAGATTGTTGTGTATAGGTATAAACTGTAGTAAAAAAAATAGTAAACAATTCTGCAAGCTTCGACTCTCTGCGCTCTTGTTAAAATTCGAGACACCAAAGTTTGTTAGATTTCTTTCCAACAGATTTTTGGTGGAAATAACCAGAACTTTTAACAAAATTTTATAATGAGCTCAGGATTTCCCACTTACGGGTTAATATTCCATGGTAGTTTTGATGTATTGGTCTGATGTATTTTACAAAATATTTTTTTAACAAAGTCTCCTAGAAATAATTCATAGCTGTGTGTTATTATCCAGGGATCTGCGTCGCACTGGGGAATGAACAAATTCCAATTTGGCTCTTCACAATATTACTCACTTTGGAATATCCAAAACTCTTTGCAGAATTTCCCAAGTAGCTCACAACTTTCGAGGTGGTAGGTAGCCAGGGGGAAAAGTCAATCAATGTGAGTAACCTAAATGATCTGCTAACTAAGATGTATCGGTATCTTTGGTAAGAAAGTAACATCTGTGACTTGAACTAAACTTTTATGCCAGATTAGTAGTCGCTGATAGCCCCAAAACTATCATCGAATGCATTTATTCCTGGAACTCAACCTCTGTATTAGGTTATTGATCATTGGCAACCTCAATACTGCCGTCGAATGCAGTGGCCTTTTAAGATACTCACTATTACGAGAGAAAACAGAAAAAAACCCCTCAAATATTGATGATGCATGAAAATATGAACTTAACACCATAACCATCCTGAAGAAGGGATCTCTCATAATCGTAGGCAAATGAAGTTCGAAATTAGGTAAAATGGACTTAGTAGGAAAAAACTTGTCAATACAAGGATTGAATCCAGCTCTGGAAAAATTAAACTTTAGGATTTTTTTCACAAATTTTAAAATTTATTCGTCAATGAAAAGCAATAAACGGCAGTTGCGCGTAGAGGCTGGAGAGTATTATTCCAAGTCATATTCGTTTTAAAGACACTGCCCTAATTGTGGGCGTGATTAAAGAAAATATAATAAATGGAAATATACAGGTTCATACAATTGTTAGTCACAATGTGTTAGTGAATAAGGTATACTTTCCCCGGTAGAACAAACCCGAATGTTTCTTTATATAATGTTGATAAGAACAGGAACTTTTTATTTCAATATTACAATAATATTATTAACATACTTAGCAAGTTTTTGAGTTGACTGCTTAAAGGTCCAATAAAAGAGAGACTGCTTTGACATTACTAAAATTTCACTAAGCTACAAATGTTGTTGATTTGATTGAATTTTATCTTCTTATGTATGGAGCGATTTTTTAATTGTATTTTTGAAAAAAATCTAATAAAACACTCAAATTTGCATGATATATTAAAATGTTTTGTTGGAATCGATAAATTGGTCTTTGCCATTTAATTTTTAAAGATGATTTCATGTAAATGTCGACCGCGTCTCCGTCTCAAAATGTCTATTCGGAAGGTCCAGTTTTTCGTCACTTTTTCGAGCATTTCGGCCTGCATTCCACGAATAAAGCGTGTTATCTTATCCTGTAAGGCTTTAATTGTGTTCGGCTTGTCCACATAGACTAACGACTTGACATAACCGCACAAGAAATAATCAAGAGGCGTTAAATCGCAATATCTTGGGGGCCAACTTACAGGGGCAAATCGAGAGATAAACTGCTCACTAAATTCATCCCTCAACATATCCATTGTTTCACGAGCAGTGTGGCATGTTGCACCGTCCTGATGAAACCACATGTCAACCAAAATCCTTGTGGTTGAGAAACACAGGCTCAATCCCTGAGAACGGCGACGAATTGACATTTCACGATCGTCATAAACACTGGTCGCTGCAGCTGCAATATTTTCTTCGGTGCGCACTCTACGCATGCGAGTCTATGGTTTTATGTCCAACAAAGTAAATTTGGTGCGAAATTTGGAGATAACAGCACAAATTGTTGATTCAGCAGGTTGATTATGACGACCATAAAATGGTCGTATCAAACGATGCACATTTGTCACAGAGCACGAATTTCGATAATAAATTTCAACGATATGCAATCGCTGCTCGTTTGTTAGTATTTCCATGATGAAATGGCAGAGTATACTGTACACTTTTTACTTTGACAGATGACGTTTGGACGCCATTGCCAACCAGTGCTGCCAATCTGAAAAACTTAAATTTTAAAAAATCACCCTATATGTGTAAAGCTAATTTCAAATCAGTAACAGCTTGAGTAGCGACGCAATCATGCATTGAATTCACCAATGCAATTGAAGGGCAATAAAGGGATTGACTTAATCCCTTTATTTGTTTCAAACTAAACAACAACAACAACAGTAATTAGCATAGGCTGATGTTGTGAAGTGAAGGTATCAGGGGAGTTATGCTGGGAGTTAAGATTCTGGGAGTTAAGATACTATATGGTTTAGTGTACAATGAGGGAAATTAGAATAGGTGCAGTGTAAACAGATTTTAGAACAATTTTGTTAGTTTAGTATATATATGTATATTATATAAGATTAATAATATTCTTTAGAAGTTAGATCCATTATGTCCGATGAACTCAGTAATAATCTAACACAATGAATTACGTTTCTGAGGACATATTCTTAAAAGAAGAAATTAAATAAATTCATCTGAATCCTTTGAATTATATGTAGATATGGGAGAGCTTCTCACATTCAGCGAGCTTATACGCATTCTATGTTTAAACTCACTCAACGGGACTCACAGTTTAACGACGATGTAGAACGTCACATTTTGAGAAGCATTCCCAAGACTTGTCGATTACTCAAATTGTTCGTCAGACACCGCTAAAATAGTAATAGGTGGCTGTATACAGTATGCAGTATTGAACCCCTGATTATGCGAATGATAATAGCGTGTACTGACCACCACGCAGCGATCGTTTGCACGCTGCTATGCAACTGCAAACAAGATGTTACAGTAATATAAAGGGTGACGCATAAGCAACACTAACGACGACTATATTGAATGCGCTCTCATGCATCATTTGGTTTCAACTCGTGAACCAATTGCATTTTATATAGGAAAAGATATAACATATGTAAAATTCTTTGCAAAGATCGCCTAGACATCTCTAACTGCAGAGAACGTCGCCTGGTAGAAGTTCCGGGGTTTTCCTCAATACTTGCTTGCACTCCAGCAATGGTCACTTCATTTCAAACTGCATTAGGTCTTCCAGCACGCGGAAGATCACAGACAGCCCTTTGTTACCCAAAAACGCTGATCCAATCGGTAAATTGTTGGAGCGCTAGAAGCATTTGGAACATGAAAGAAATTTCGATATGATCTGAATAATCGAATGCTGACTTTCAAAGTAAGATTGAACAACTTTGGTTCTTTGTTCTGTGCTGAGCCTTTTTATCATAAATTTCCCAAGTATTATTTAGTTAATTCTGTAAAGAGACGAAAAAAATACTTGAACAAAAAATGTATTCACTGATCAAATCTTAATGTTACTTAGGCGCCACCGTATACCTATATAATGTTATGTATGGGAAGAGGATTTTTCAGCTTCCCTAACTTTGTTCAATTTTGGGCCCTTCCATTTATTTGCTTTTTTTTTAATTTACGCAATGCAAAGATTACCAAAAATCAGCTATAATGAAGTAGTGGCAGTTTTAGTGGCCCTCGGCAAAGCAAATACTCGCAATAATGAGCGTAATCTGCTTAGCAGCTTTATCGAGAAACCTCTGAAATGCCTACCTAAAGTTAACGCTAACTGTTGAATTCAGTGTAACTTTATAATAACACAGAAGCCATACAAAAAAAAAAAAAAAAAAAAAAAAAATGAAAACACCATTGGAATATTTTTGAGCATAAACTCCTCCTTTAGATTGTGCAACACACAATTTTTTGCCAAAAACCAAGGCTGCCATAGTTTATGTAATACATTATGAAATCTTTAACATTTCTAGGGTGGCCTTTACTGTTTAAAACATCCGCTATACGTTTACCAAGTGGCGAAAATATTGCAAGGCCGTAACGTTTATTTGAAGAGGTATATACACCAAGTATTATAGCTCTAAGACCAGAAGATATTTTCAAAGTGAAATTGTTTTTAACAAGGATACCTCATTCCGGATTCCGCGGCAAGTTCATCTTCAGATCTCTTTATTAGTGATTATATGCTAATGGTACGTTGTCGGTAATATAAATATTTATTTGTAAGCAAACTATAAGCGAAGTGCTCATCAATCAAAAATTTTCAGCATCTGTTTATTGAATTGGCCACTGCAAGAGGAGTAACCGAAGAACGCAGTAATTATGGTACTACTGAACCAGACATTTTGCGGTCATTTTAGGAAAGCAAAGCTGATTGCATGATTGGAATATTAAAATAGGAGAGGTGGGAACCACAAGATAGCTTTTTGGGAAGATCTTTTGATGATACAATATCAGGCTGCAAATAACGTTTCAAATAGTTCTTTTCGATATGATTCCAAAATTAATAAGAATAAATAAAAAGAAAATATTTTTTTTGAGTTTAAAATAGGGAGAGTAACAGTTATAACTTCTATTGAAACAAGTCTTTCTTTAACCATTATTTATGATTTTTATTATAACTCTCCGAAAATAATTATTACTTTTGCTTTTAAAAATGCCTCTTTGAAAAAAAAAATTGCTTTCAATATTTATTATATTGTCCAGAAATAAGAATTATGTTTTGATTCCTATTTGTGCCACTCTTCAATAACACTTGTTTAAGACTCTTTAAAATTAAAATCAATAATAAAAACCTGTCAATAAGTTTTTCAAATTAAAATCAAAAATAAAAGTCAGTGTAAAATGTTTACTTTTTCCAATCTTTATATACATAATTCTACTGTACGAGCGTTGTCAGTGAACTCCTCCTAAACGGCTGGACCGCTTTGCATAAATTTTTGTATATGCGTCTGGGTGGTGCCCG
>JAHXMU010000542.1:10367-82831 GCA_019455685.1 Philornis downsi
ATCGTATTTTTAGGAAAATAGCAGTCAAGGTTTACTTTAAGATTTCTTATTAATCTATAGAAATAAATTTCCTCATTAACAGTATTTACAATTTAGCTCTTATCTCGATAAATTTAGTTTCTTTTTTACCTTTTTAGCGGTTAAAATTTGAATTTGCGACCTAACAAAGAAGACACAAGCAAGTTGTGAAACATTTTCTTTATTTTTCAACATTATCTCCTTTTAGGTCGATACACTCTTTGCAGCGATATTAGATAGCTTCTATATCCTGTTTATAGTACGAACTGTCAAACTCCTTCAAATAGTCATTAACCACAGACTCCACCTCTTTATTGTTGGCAAAATTTTTAACCACCGAATCATTTTTTTCAAATTTCGAAGCAGATAACAGTCCGAAGAAGCTATTAAAGTAAATTTGGCGAATAAAGTGCATGATGAAGCAATACGAACTTTAGTTCATTATTTCTGGCCATCGCAATAGTGGATGCGTGAACTGGAGCATTTTGTCTTGATGAAACAACACTTTCTTTTTCACCAAATGCGGCTTTTCTCCATAATTTCATCGCCCAAACGCTGCAATAAATTACCATACTATTGGCCGTTGAAGAAGAAGAAAAAAAGAAGAAAAAACAGGCGCCATAACCTTGCCTGCAGATGGATGCGTCTTCACCTTCCTTGTCTCAGCTGTGACTTTATTGCGGTGAAACATCGCCAAACACTTAAACTTGTATTTTGACAACCCTGTTTTTACTCTATAAAAAGCAAGCACGGCATCCATTTTGCTCACAGCTTTCTCATCTTCAAATTTTCGGTCGATATACGAGTACGATGTATAGCACTTTTTCAAACGCCTATCATTTCAGCTAGTTCACGCACCTTTAGCCGACGATCATTCAATATTACCATACACCATTTTGTAAATTTTCTTAACCGTGTCTGACTTGGACACCTCAATTGGACAACCATTATGGTGTTCGTCCTGGCAGCTCGTATGGCCACCTTTAAACTCTGCTCCAGTCGTAAATGAGGGATCAAACTCCGCCAGAGTAGAATCTCGTTCGGCTTTAATATCGATTGGACTGAGATCTTTCAAATGTAAATATTGAATTACATTACAGTAACCAATTTTGTTCATGTTTACAAATTCACTGAGATTGTTTAGTTTTGATGGCTTAATCAAAAATCCTAAACAACGTGGCTGCTTGAAACTTAAAACATATGTTTTATGTTTTATAAGGTGGTAACTTTTCACCAAAATAATTTCTTTTTGAAACAACCGACACCGTCTATATGTCAGGGCGATTAGTTTTGAGACCGCCCTCGTATAAGCAATACTTAATAAAAGTATAATATTTCGACTCGTTGTTTTAATGAACGAACATTACTATACTAATTAATTACTGTTTAATTACTAATTAATGAACTTTCATCAGAAAAACGGCATACGTTGTCAATATTTGCAAGTCAGTTTGTCTGACTGAAATTTCTGGACTACTTTTTTGTTCATTGGCGCAATAGTTATGAATGGAAATACGAAGAGTTTCCTTTCACATCATTTACACAAATAAGGGCCGTAAGAGAATCGATTTACAGCTAGAGATACCACGAAACCAAGAATTTAAAAACACCTCAAAGTAAACAATTCATCGATTTTGTGCAGCACATCAATATTTACCTTCACGCTTGGACACACAGAAAAATACAAACCGGCTGTATGCATGCGAATTGAGAATCTACAAGGACGAAGGGTTCAAGGATAGTGCATTGGACAAACTGCAGGAGCATACTGTTGCATATGCTCAACAGGTGGCAAACCATATAAAATGTACGATATGTCGGATATGTGAAAATTCTGTGTTAATTGATAATGCAGATGAAAAGGAAGTTGGTAGCAGTGGCACGCAATTATCTGTTGGTGATAAAAATTCGTGGAAATCAAAATGACAAAAAAAGAGAAAAATAAAATAAATAATTTTCACACATGAGGCACAAGAACATAATATTTTTGTTAAGCAAAGTGCAAATAACGTTCTATATGGAATTATTTAAAAATATCTCAACTCGAAATAATTAGCAACGATATCGTCCACAATGAAGAGGAAAATTTGTGGTGTTTATGTAATTAAATTTATTTGATTAAATGATAGTGTATGACTTTTAAAGTCGCTTGGGTCATATCCGTCGATCAGGCTGGCTAGTGAACGTGATAATATTTTATATAACAGCACACATTTTTGACCATCCATTTTGCTACCTCCCGTACAAATGGAGCGATTTGTCGGCATTTGATTTTAAACTGTAATTTATAATTCGTAGCATGAAATTACTTATAAGGGAGGTCTCAAAACTAGCCGATCTGACGTGTAGATAGAAGATGCCAGTGATTCGAAAGAAATTATGAAAGGTGTAAACTTATATACCATATGTTTTAAGCTTCAAGGAGCATGTTGTTTAGTATTTTTATTTGAGCCATCAAAATATAGGTAAATGATGTCAGTGAATTTGTAAACATGAAAATAGTTGTTCATCGTTATGTAACTTAATATAGAGTGATTTTTTAAGATTTAAGTTTTTCAGGTTGGCAGCACTGGTTGGTAATGACGTCCAAACGTCATCTGTCAAAGTGAAAAGTGTACAGTATACTCTGCCATTTCATCATGGAAAGACTAACAAACGAGCAACGATTGCAAATCGTTGAAATTTATTATCAAAATTCGTGCTCTGTGACAAATGTGCATCGTTTGATACGACCATTTTATGGTCGTCATAATTGACCTGCTGCATCAACAATTCATGCTGTTATTTCAAAATTTCGCACCAAATTCACTTTGAGTGCGTACCGAACAAAATATTGCAGCCGTAGTGATTCGGCCCTGTGAGTTGGCCACCAAATTCTTGCGATTTAACGCCTCTTGATTATTTCTTGTGGGGTTATGTCAAGTCGTTAGTCTGTGTGGACAAGCCGAACACTATTGAAGCCTTAGAGGATAACATAACAACGCGTTATTCATGGAATACAGGTCGAAATGCTCGTAAAAGTGACGAAAAATTGGACCTTCCGAATGGACATTTTGAGACGGTGCGGCGGACAACATTTACATGAAATTATCTTTAAAAATTAAATGGCAAAGACCAATTTATCGATTCCAATACAAAATTTTAATATATGACGCAAATTTTAGAGTTTTATTCGATTTTTAAAATAACTACGATTTTTATTTGAAAGATCTCAATCAAACTAATATTTAAGCCGAGCTAGATTCTACTCTGGAGGTGTCTGCTCCATCGTTTACGACTGTAAAGTCTTGGGTAGCAGAGTCTAAGCGAGGCCGTACGAGCAGCCAAGACGAACACCGTAGTGGTCGACCAATCGTGTTCAAAGAAAGTGAAAACGGTTTAATCTGTAGGCAAGTCCATGGCGTCGGTTTTTTTGGATGCTCATGGGATTATCAGAAAGAATATTATGCTAATTTTTTTGTGGAAAAAGGCCACATTTGGCGAAAATAACATTGTTGTTTCATCAGGATAATGCTCCAGTTCACATATTCTCTATTGCGATGGTCAAAGTTAATGAATTAAAGTTCGAGTTGCTTCATCACGCACTTTATTTCCTAGATTTAGTTCTCTTGGACCATTTTCTATTTCCAAACTTGAAAAAAATGGATCGGTGGTAAAGGATTTCCCAATAATGAAGAGATGGAGTCTGCGGTTGGTGGTTATTTTAAGGAGTTTAACAGTTCTTACTATAAAGAGGGTGTAGATGCTATTGAATATCGTTGGAAAATGTGTATCGAGCTAAAACGAGATTCCTGCTTTTTTGTGTCTTTTTTGTTAGATCGCCTAGTTTTGGGATAGCCTCTTAAATTATCATAAGTAATGTTGCCTCAATAAAATGTGAAAATGTGCCTGAATAAAATGTCAAAACAATCGACTGGGTGAATTTACCTCTCCCTCTCTCATACAGATTATTTTATTTAATTTTTATATTCCTATATTCGTATTTTTCATTCAATTGCATTGCACTGTGTTCAGTATAAGCACGCATTAGGCGTTTAGTACTGCAAATGAAAATAAATTGCTCTATCACACCCCTTAGGTTACCGCACATACATATCGGCTGATGTAGCAAAAATCGGTAGGCCTTTCGCATTTCTCGAGTAGAGAACTTTGGAAAGTTACAATTTTTTCTATTTCTATTGGGCTTCAATTCAGAATATTTTTTTGCAGCAACACAAATAGACGTTGAGTAAAGGTATATGCAGATCAGTTAAAAAAAAAAAAGAAAATTAAACAAATTCCGTTGCATGTCATAAATGAGACATGGAAGAGGTTGTGACCGATCATGTTACGATGTTTAGTACACACAACTATCGTTCGCAAGATCGCGAGGTCTGGCAAGGCTGTAAGCTGTTAATACCTGTCATCTGAAGTGTTATTTATTTAGTGAAAGGTTTGCTACTTCCAATGTGGATCGTTTAACACTCGAAGAATGTGTACAAATAGTTAAAACTTACTACAAAAGTGGTGATTCGAACGTGGGCATTTTTCGTGAATTACGGGGTGATTATGGTCGTCATAATCGACTTACTGTGCAGGGAATTGGCAAGATTGTAAAGAAATTTTGAAGATACTGGAGGCGTTACAGATGTGGTCAGGCCTGTGCACATACGCACTGCTGAATGCATCGTTTCTGCTAGTGAAAAATTCCCCGGCGTTCTCAGCAATTGGACCTGTTTTACGGCTCATTATGGCGTATTTTGTATTTGAATGTGCACTTGCATTCATATAGAGTCCAACTCACGGAACAATTGAAGCCGGCTGATCATTCACAACGTCGTACGTAGATTTGATGATTGGGGGATACAGCAACAAGCTTTAAAAGTTGATTTTTTAAACACTTTTCTTTGCGATGCAACTCATTTCGCACTCGGTGGTTACGTTATCAAGGAAAATTGTCAAATGGTGATTGTGGAAAAGTCATTGTATCCGAAAAAAGTGGCTGTATGATGCACATTACGGTCTGGCGGTGTCATTGGACGTATTTTTTCGATAACGACGTTGAAGGAACGGTTTCCGTCAATTCAGAGCGCTATGGCCATATGATAACCGACTTTTTTTGATCTGCAATTGAAAATTATGAACTAGACGATATGTGGTTTCAACAAGACGGTATCAAGAGCCACACAACGCTACAGGTTTTGGTTTTATTGCATGAGAAGTTCCCAAAAAGCATAATTTCACGTTTTGGCGACGTTAATTGGCCACCAAGATCATGCGATTTGACGCAGTTAAACTTTTTTTGTGGGGCTACGTCAAAGACTGTGTTTACGTGGGTAATCCTTAAACGTTGAAGCATTTGAAAATCGACATTCGTTAAGCTATCGCCGAGATACCGCTCAAAATGTGCGGAAAAAGCGGTCGAACACTAGAGATGGTCATTTACATGAAATTGTATTTTGTACATTACGGTAAGGTCCAAGCATTACAATGAAATATAAGTTTCATCAAAATGTTTTTTATTTCACTTTAGTTTTGAAACCGAAAAATGGATAACCCGGTGTTATGTTTCTAGTCGGTATTCAAACACTCATTTGCATTTTCACATAAATACCTATATATATCTCACCTTTTCACCTATAAAAGTTTATTCAGGCACATGAATATAAATTTTCCAATAAAGTTTATGAAATTTAAAGAAGTTTTTAAATTTTATTTTTTTTTTTTTCGTTTCATGCAAATGTTAGTAAATGTAAACAAAACAGTAAATGCGAGCAACTTTTACAGATAAGTTCACATATCATGCTGCTAAATAATAACAATGTTAATTGTGTTATCTTAATACATAAGTATTTGGCTTAAATTATAAATTAAATGATCTACAATTTAACAAAACACTTAATTCGACAACAATAACCGTCATCAGTGGTGTCCTTGCAGATAGCTGGAGCGGCAAACATATTATTGCTTATCCATGGGTGAATTTCACTTTGCAATATTTCCTCACATCTGCATTATCATTGTCGTTAATTCATGCAACATAAATGTATAGATATCAACAACAATGGGCAGAGCTTAATCCAGCGATAAGATATGAAATTTGTATTTCACTATCAAGAATATGGGAAAATAGTACATTATGATTCTCGTATGTCAGAACGTTGTTTTTTGCCAACAGTGCTGCATCGATTTGATGACAGATATAATTAATTGTTCTCAACAGTTAGTGTTCAATTTCTTGGCACGAACATTATTATGGATCGCTATTAAGGAAAAATATTTCCCCCTTTGCATTTTTTAAATTTTTTTCAAAAATTTTTTGCTCTTCAATAATTTTGATTTCATTTCGAAAGAAGTAGCTGGCATGATCATTTTTCTACATGAAAACGTAAAGTATGTGTTTCTTTACACTTTTGCACAAAACATTGAACTTAGCGTCACAGACCACGGCAGCTTAATGTGAGTCTCGCCTTGAAGGCCTTACCCACGGTGTGCGATAAACTGGGCATATTGCAATACGATTGCTTACGCTCCCCTGGGATAGGAAAGTAAATCTTGGACTACCTAGAAAAAGGAGCTGAAAATTTTGGTACTACCGCAGTTGTCAGCCCTTTCTTTCAGCCAGAAGATACCAAATTGATTATGCCAGTATTGAACATAATCTTAATTGGCGGAGGTGAGACCTATCTTATCACTTCTGCTACTGTAGCACCCGGATGCAATGCAATTCCACATTCAAGCACAAAGTCTCTACCAGTGATTTTAGTATCAACCACAGCCCGTGTGATACTCCCACTAGTGGTCCTACACCAAATGATCAGGCGGGAATTCAGTCGCGGGGTTTTCTGATCTCTACGCTACTGGCCGAACTCACCAATTGGAGCTGCGTAGCAAAGCTACTACCAAATTGTGATTTATACACCATACTTCACGGGATTAGTTGCCATGCAGTGTTGTGTATCCCTAACAGGGTTTACCGGCTGCGCCAAATGTTGTGTATTTTGTGTAGCAACAGGACTCTACGATTTCTGTTTGTGTTGTGTTATGTATCCCTAGGTGGGTTTATGACGCGTATCACCTCTGAGGTGATGTCCACTTGCGTATTTTGATAAAGGCGCGGGCTCGCGCACTTGAGCCAATGCTCAAGAGCACTTATGGTAGTGTACAAGCAAAAAGAAGGCAATTCATATACCTTCAGGGGAAGGAATCAAGCGTTTCTTTTTCCTCTGATGTATTCATTGACCATACCACCTGGTGTGTCACCTTTATTTATGTAAAAACCTTAACCTACCCTAAACTCTATTTCAATAGAGTACAGACTGGAAATTTGTACATAACTGCAGGTGCGGAGACCCCAGGTAGATTGAACGGTTGATTCTACATTGCAAGGATACAGTATCCTCCAAACTCCAAACCATGGAATGACAATCATGAAATATAGACATAGGAAAAACCCATGCCTGTCCGTATCTCCCGAGAGATCAAAAAGATACAGACGACAAAGCACGAACCCTAAACCTGCCCGTGTGTATCCCTATTACCACCGGTACCAGGCCGAATCACAGACCTTCCAGAGGCGGTATGTGAAGAAATGTTATTTGAGTGGAAGTATGAAAAAGAGAACGAAATCGGAAACGAGCGATACCTGGATTATTCGTTTGTAATAATTTGAAATGATCATGTGAGACACCATAAAATACAGGATGGCGCACCAACTGTACTACAATAAGAAATTCAAATTATTTTTTTTTTCAACCAATGTATTTTATTTATTTTTTATTGTATAAAAAATTCAATTTTATTTTATATAACTAATAGGTTTTGAAGAAGATAGACCGTAAATGGCCTCCATGCTTTGTTAAATTCCTTGGTTTCGTTTTGTACGCTTCTTTTTCGACATAACACCATAAAAAAGTCTGGTGAAGTCAGGTCAGGTGATCTTGAGAGCCAGCAGAATGTGGAATTTCTGGATATTAATTTGTTTGGAAATTTTCATTGGAGATGACGGAGCTATGTCTGCAGTTGCTCCATCTTGCTGGCACCAAATGCTGTTGAAACGGATACGTCTTCGCAGCAGCTCTGGGTAGAAAAAAAACTCTCAACATCTTTAAATAACGGTTCCCATTGGTTCCCGTTCTATGTTTGTAGAACGATTCATGCGCCACTCTGTATATATATTCCTAATCGCCGAAATGCCGATATCGATCTGAGTATATCCGTCCACGTACTATTCGACTGAAATCTGTCATAAAAATATCCGATAGCTGTAGGGCTAAATCAGCTCTTAACATGCAAATGTGCGATTTCCCAGCAAAAAAGTGGTAGTCATTCCATAACGATGTTATTTCATAGCTCTCACAAAAGCTATATGAACATATTTTCCACTTTTTGAGAAGCTATTTTTAATTACACCAAAGGGATCGATGAAATTAAAGCGTTAAAGCCGGCAGTTGTTGTAAGAAAAGCTAACATTGTTGGTATTTTTTGCTTCGTTTCTAAAGCAGAAACTAAAAATTATTTAATATGTATTAAAAATTATTGTTTGTTAATAATTTAAATTAATTAGATATATGAAATTCGAGAACTTGACTCGAAAAACTATTTACAAAAGAGATTTCATTGGTTTAGAGGATCTGATGAGAAGGCAGTGAAAAGGTGTCGACGGCAACAGCATCCACCCTATGACAAGCCCATGTTAAATTTGGAGATAACAACACGAATTGTTAATTCAGCAGGTCGGTTACGACGACCATAAAATGGTCGTATCAAACGATGCACATTTGTCACAGAGCACGAATTTTGATAATAAATTTCAACGATTTGCAATCGTTGCTCGTTTGTTAGTCTTTTCATGATGAAATGGCAGAGTATACTGTACACTTTTCACTTTGACACATGACGTTTGGACGCCATTACTAACCAATTACCAACCAGTGCTGCCCACTTGCAAAACTTAAATCTTGAAAAAACACCCTGTATTGTGAATATTATTATATTATTGAAATTTCCCCGCATCAAATGACATGTACTCGAATGAATGTATAAAAATTCAAAAAGAACAAAAAAAAAATCCATCTTTCATTCCTTTTAAAAAAACAAAGTACGAACTCCTCCTACATTTTGTTCTCTGTAAGAAACTTTACTCATTATATCCCTTTTTTTCATTCGGCAACCGAACGTTTCTAGTTGATTTGTATAAAATCCTCCACTGTGTGGTGCAAAGTGTTAAAATGTGTTTATGAGAAGTTTACAGCAATTGAAAGACTTCTGCAAAGCCAAAATGTGCTCTCAAATACACAAAGCTGGCGCAGATACGAACATCCCGCATGGACGAAAACAAAACAAGAGCCGAAAATAATACAGACATCTCAACAGTCAACGACAGGATGCCGTTGAAAGCGCACGGATGACGGTCTTGGATTATACGAGTACGTTACGATTGAATACCTGATTTTATCTTAGAATTTTCGTTCACGTAGCTGTGTAAAAGAAACGGAAATTAATTCTGTTCGTGTGAATTACATTCGTTAAAGTTATAAAGAAAGGAAATCATTACAATAAAGTGCATCTTCATGAAAGTAATCAGAGTAATTTCGTAATGAAAATGTGAAATTTGATTATAGCAGTGTGAATTTTTATCGCAAAGCAGAGTGAAATATTTTCTAACAAATGAGTGTTAAATGCAAAATATATTCCGGTGGCTGAATAATGCAATGTGTACTTTCGTAGATGGACGATTTTAATTAAATCAAATTTGCTTTTAAGTGTCAAATTCAAAGTGCATCAAAAATCAAATTAGATTAACAAATGTGTTTATATTCCAAGCGATACCCGATTATTCATTATGCCATCACATTATCCAACGCATAGAATTATTGCCATTTACGCATTTGTGTGCGTCATTTTTCAATTAAATGCTCAGGATTTTTATAAAAATTCTTTGCTATTATTGCCATCAATATTTGCGCCGGTATTTTCGGCGGCTGCGAATCCTGTAGCACAACCCGTGGCTGTGTTGCCACCAACAGCTCCCCATGTCATCGTCAGCAGCAAAAACAACTACAATAATCACAATATTATTCTAAATGGCCCCAACCATAGGAATGCTGTGAATGAGGATGATATTATTATAGGATTCTTAGCGGAATATTCCGAAATGCGAGTAAGTAAATGTCTTTCATTGTCCGAGCGACCCATTGTTCTCAGTGTCCAGTTTAGCAACTCGGCAGTAGCTAACAGATTCTGTGAATTTGGGATAAGCGTGGCAAATTTTAGTGTTGTTTCAACTCTTGTAATTAAATGTAATAGCAAAATTTAAGTCTTTGTGTGAATAAATAAGTCTATGTTAATTTTTTTTACATTCTTTATTACAAGATGAGTTGGTTGTACGAAGAAAAAAACTTTAATATTATAAATTTCAAGTGAAATAAAAAAAAAGAAAAGCAAAATGCGACAACTTTGAAATAAATAGACTTATGAGTTAGGTTATCATTATACTTTGCTAATCAACATATTTTTAAGAAACTGCTTGAAAATTCAAATCGCTGACTTAATCCGAAATGTGTACAAATTATGGCTGAATTCGGAAAAAGAATTAGCCAAACCTTTGTGAATTTTTGTTTTGTTCAGGAATACTAAATCAATGTTACTTCCTAAAAATTACAACATATTTTTTCCGTTAAAATACACTTGATAAATACGCTTGATAATACGCTTAATAAACGGCCAAGATTCACCCTTTTAAACCTTGAAGATAAATCAAGAATTTACTTTCTAAACTCCTTCAACAGCAGGATGTCGTCTGTTTTTAACCATAATTCTTGAATATCGGAACTTGCCCTAATTTTTTTCTTTAATAAAGGGTGATGTTTTAAGCGTAGTTTTTTTAAAAATCTAATAAAATACTGAAATTTGCATCATATGTTAATATTTTTTATTGGAATCGATAAATTGGTCTTTGCGATTTAATTTTTAAAGATAATTTCAAGTAAATGTTGTCCGCCGCTCCGTCTCAAAATGTCCATTCGGAAGGTCCAATTTTTCGTCACTTTTTCGAGCATTTCGGCCTGTATTCTGTATCCTGTAAGGCTTCGATAGTGTTCGGCTTGTCCACGTAGACTAACGACTTCACATAATCCAACAAGAAATAATCAAGAGGCGTTAAATCGCAAGATCTTCGGGGCCAACTCATAGGACCAAATCGAGAGACAAATTCATCCCTCAATATATCCATTGTTTCACGAGCAGTGTGGCATGTTGCACCGTCCTGATGAAACCACATCTCAACCAAGTTCAACTCAGTCAATTGGGGCAAAAAAAATCACTGAACACAATTTTTCGATAAAACAGCGGATTTTCATTGAGCTTTTGTGAGGCCCATTCACCAAAAATTAGACGTTGTGCTAGGTCATTCGGCTTTGATTCTTGCGTGAATTGAATTTGAAAGGCTTTCAAACCCAAATCGACGTGTAAAATTTTCCTTGTGGTTGAGTAACACATGCCCAATCGCTGAGAACGGCGACGAATTGACATTTAACGATCATCATTAACACTGGTCGCTACGGCTGCATTATTTTTTCGGTACGCTTTCTACTCATGCGAGTCGATGATTTTATGTCCAACAAAGTAAATTTGATGCGAAATTTGGAGATAACAACACGAATTGTTAATTCAGCAGGTCGGTTACGACGACCATAAAATGGTCGTATCAAACGATGCATATTTGCCACAGAGCACGAATTTTGATAATAAATTTCAACGATTTGCAATCGTTGCTCGTTTGTTAGTCTTTCCTTGATGAAATGGCAGAGTATACTGTACACTTTTCACTTCGACAGATGACGTTTGGACGCCATTACCAACCAATGGTGCCAAAACTTATGTTATGTTATAATATATAATTCTTTTTAGATTACATTCTCTTTGTAGAATAAAATTCTCAAAATTATAATTTAAAGTATAGTTCCAAAATAGATAACAAAATTTCCAATTTCCACTAATGCACCAACTGACGTCACTCGAATTATCTCACTAGTTTTGTGCATCTTTTTTGTTTTAGTACATCCTCTCACAGCAAAATTAATGCATCCAAGGAAGCAAACGTTCATTGCATTTTGTGATAGGGAAGTATGGACAAATTGCGTAATTATAATGAAATTAACATAGGGTTGGTTACTTTATGATGCGTTTTCTCTACATATTCATTAGTGATGTAGATGTGATATTTGGTTAAAATTTTTCATCATTCAAAAGGAATTGCTTTTTCTTCCAGAAAATGTTTCTTCAGATTATGTGGTCAGAAAATATTCCATTAAAATGTATTGCTTTTGAAAAACCATTTTTAAAGGTTGTTTTTATTATCAAATCTGACAATGAGTCCGTAAAGAATGGATTTAAGCTTATAGCGCCCTCTTCCGTACAGTACAGGCTTTAATATTCTGAATGGACATTAACGACACAGATTTTTATGGCGATAAGAAATTTACATGTTTTATTGGATTTCTGATTATTGATAGTTCTTATAAGTGGAATGACAAATTTAAAATATCGGTCGTCTTATAACGGAGGATAAACAAATGTTTTCCCAAAAACTTTAGATGGAGCCTCTTTAAGCCGACTATCAAAAATTGTATCTTCGGAGCGTATTGTGAAATGGATTTTGGAGTATTTCATACAAGAATATTTTCCTTTAATTGTTAGGAATTATAAATGGGAATCGAACCAATGTTTTCAAGTACTTTATTGCCGTAGTTTTGGAAGTAGTTCAAAAGTTCTTCGTTGGAAACAGCAAACATGCATTGATTGCATCCTTAGAAATGATAAAAATGTGGTTCTTTTTAAATGGATTCGACTTTTTCTTCTTGGATTGCATTGTGTTGGCAGAAATTGAGAAGTATAGGGTGTCCGTCGGGAAAGTACAGGGTTGCCCATATTCGACGGACCCATCTGGCAACGCCTTAACTTTTGACAGAGATGTCAGATCGCTTAATGACATACCGCGTTTGAAGCGTCAGTCCAAGCAGATTTTTACCATGGAACAATACACGCCACGCGAGCGCTCTGAAATAGTTGAAATTTACATTCAACAGAAGAAGTCAATTGTGAAAACTCAACGTGCTTTTAAAATATTAAAAAATGTGAGAAGTGCGCCTTCTAAGAACACCATTAAGCGTTTATACGAAAAATTTTCGACTGGTGAGGCTCTTTCTAATCCGAAGAGGCCAAATAAAAGTCGACCAAGGCGATCGGCCGAGAATATCGCTGCCGTACGAGCCAGTGTTGAGAGGTCCCCAAGAACATCCCAAAAACGCCGTTCTCAGCAGTTGGGTATGGCTCGGTCCACTTTACAACGGATTATTCGCGTTGATTTGCATTTGTTCCCGTACAAAATTCAATTGACGCAAAGATTGTTGCCTGCGGACAAGCCTCGTCGATTGGAATGGGCCCAACGAGTCATCGAAATGGCCGATGATGACGAGCAATTTTGGAACAAAATTATCATGTCCGATGAAGCCCATTTCACATTGAATGGGACCGTATATAAGCAAAATTGCTGACTTCTTGTGGGGACATTTGAAGTCAAAGGTTTACGTTAACAAGCCAAGGACCGTAGAAGAGCTCAAGGACAACATTCGTGAAGAAATAGCCGCTATTCCGACCGAAATGTTGGCGAAAACGATGGAAAATGCTGCAAAAAGGGCACAATACGCCATCAACGCCAGAGGCGGCCATTTGAGAGATATCATATTCAAAAATTGATGTAAACAAATCTACTTGGAACAAATTAAATGAATAAGATTGCCAACCGCCAAATTTTTATTTTTTTCTTTGATTTTTTTTTAAAAAACATGGGTCCGTCGAATATGGGCAACCCTGTAGTATATCTTCCCGACGGACCCTCTGTGGGTCATCGTTAATCGGTTTAGGTGATTAATAATTTAGCAACACTTTTATTTATTTGTTGCCTGATTTAGTTATGATTCTATATAAATGTATTTAAGTCAATGAATTATGGATAATTTTTTTTAATATCGACCAATAACCTCCATTGCGCAGCATTTGGTCTTTTAGCTGTTTGACCACCAAAGGGATATCGTTTACCTCATACTCGTATTTAACATTAAAGCTGGTTACCATTTTTGTTTTGTTAAAAGTTTTTTTTTTTTGGAAACGAAAATAATAAACGGTAATTTACTTTTATACCGTTTTTTTATTTGTTTTTCTTATTCTCGAATATCTAAGACGCCCAAGATTGTAGCAGAACAAGTGAAGGATTCAATAAGATAAAACCCAGACTGTTTATTATCATCATTAAAATTGTGAAAAAACATTTTAAAAATGCGCGAATATTTGCTTTCATCACTTCGTTAACATAAGTAAAATCTAAATTATTTATGTTTTTGAGTCATATACAAAAAGCGTAAATGAGTTTAAGGCATAAAAAGGAAAAACCGGCCGGACATAACTAATAAAACATTTTACAATTTATGCTAAAAAGCTTCAATGTCGCTAAGCAAGTTAAAATGCTGGGCACTGGGACAATATAATTTCCTCAAACAGATAATAACTTAATATGCTAATAATAAGTATTAAAAGTACTTTTTATTTTATACATTTCTCAAGAAAATAACAACCTTAACTTGGAAAATGTAGGTGTAAATAACATTTTTATGTAAGTAAGGAATTAATCAAAAAACATCGGACAAAATAATAAGTACATTTAGATAAAATAAGCAGAAAAGTAAAAACATCAAGATTTTTCTGCTAAATTGACTGAGTTTTGTTAAAAGTTGACTCTTTTTGGCATGCTGGCAATAAGCTTCTTGCTGGTTTCTACTGGCATTTCATGCCAAGTTTTTTGAACAAAATTCCATAACTGATCCTTAGTTTTAAGAACCTCCTTCCAAATTCTTTGTTTCAACTCTCCCTAAAGATTTTCGATTGGATTTAAGTCCGTAGATTGATTTGGCCAGTCAAGAAGGCAACATAATTATCTTGGACCAATCCTTTACCAACTTAGAAGTATGCTTCGGATCGTTATCCTGCTTGAATGTCCTTCTAAGAGGCATACTTTCCACAGCATAGTTCAATATTGTATTTTCCAAGATATCTTTGTAGTGGAATTCGGTTATTCAATGTATCGGACCGACACCAAACTACGAGAAACAACCTCAGACCATAATATTGCTGCCTCGTGCTTGACCGTCCTCTTTATAAAGCAAACATGGAGTTCCTTACCCTTAGGGCGTCGAACATTCCGGGCACAGTCGTTTCCAAATACATTAATTTTTGTGTCATCGCTCCACAAAATGTTTCGCCACTTTTTTTTCACCGCCTCCTCCGGACAAATTGGAATGACTTCTTGCAAATGCCAATTCAGTCTTCAATTTTTTTTTTTGATCTAAGCAAAAGAACTCTTGTGGCTATCCGTCCTGGTAAATGTAATTCTTGTTGTCTACGACGAACCGTTCGCAATGAAATTAGATCTTCAATTTTTGCTTAAATCGCTCTTGAAGACAAAAATGAGTCCTTCTTCGCATTTGTTACTATACGGATGTCTGTTGTTTTTGAAGTTTTTCTGGGTCTTCCGCGAGTTTCGAAGGGCTTTTTAGACTTTAAAGCATTTTGTACACAAAATAGCGACCGATTCATAGTTTCTGCTATAGAACGAAGGCTTTGGCCACTTTCTCTTAGTCTTGAAACAATTTTTCTCTGCTCCGGAGAATAAAGACTTTTTCGACCCATGGCTGATTTTTTTAACAAAATATTTTGTTATGAATAAAGATAAGCAACAGTAAAATAACTAGCCTTTCCAGAAAGACTACAGCAGACTGCGATAATATTAAAGAATTGAGCAATTTATTTATTATTTTGACGAAGTACTGAAATCACATCTGAACAAAACTAGTTGACAATGAAAATAATGGGGAACCCCCAGATTTGTTTTTACTTTTAAAGGCATTACCATATTAAAGTTATTTAAATAAAAAAGAATTGCCATGTTTACTTTCTGTTAAAGTAACTAAAATTAAACATAAAACAAAAATAAGCAGGTGTACTTATTTTTTCGACCACATGTGTAATTGAACGAAAATGAAAATTTTGCAAAGCGTTTAAAGCGTACTACTTGGTCGTTACAAATTCATGCTTTACAGACAGTTTCATGACATTTGATAACTTTTTTCACTCTCCCCCGCTGAAGGAGGGTTTAATATGTTTTTTTTTTTCTGCCAAAGAAGTAACAGTAATATTCAACTGAACGTCGTTCTTCATCCTTGAACCAAAGAAATCCCCATTGCAGTTGTCTCTCAACCGCTCCTCTATGGAAAACACTTTAGCACAAAACACTTCAACACAAATTTTCTTGTTTGTTTATTCAAAAACTTGACATCGGCCTCGAAAAAATTGGGCTAATAAATATGAAATAACATTTTCAAACAGCCTCGGATGTATTGGAAACGAAACTCAAGGGAAATTGTCCTTGTTTTGAACTATGGAGAAGATGACACAGATATTGATGGGTTCGACTATTTTCTAATTGAGGAAAAATAATTCAATTTTCAAACATTATATTCTCGATAACAATATGTAAATTTCAACAACAAATGGACTTGTCTCAATTTGAAATGAAAAAAACTCAAAACCGGCCATTCTCTCCCTGTGTAAATTGCTAATGTAGATAGATATATTTTTAAGATTGAATAGGAAACCACCATTTTCATTTAATCTTTCAGAGGACACTAAACATGCTCCTTTGCTTTACCTTCCATACAAATAACCGGATTAGACCAAATATTCTTAAGTTCATATCTTTTGTTTATTTGCATAAATTCAATTAAATTTTATTCACATTAAATATTTACTAAAGTTGGATCTGCAAGTGATATTAGATCTCCTTGAAAGTGTCCTTGTGGTAACTCATATACGAAAAACGTTACACAACCATTTCTTATTGGCTGGCTGCTGTAACTTAGCATTTCATCTATGTGATTACTTTTAGTATCGAATTTCATTCAACATCCACAATCATGGGGTGTGGACAACCATTCCCTGAAAACGATCTGCGACAACGGCAGTCGACAATCTAAAATTTATATATATTTTTTTCTATTTATTTTCTTTATCGAATCTTTCTTTTGAAATTTACAATAAGTATTCAAATCTCAATCCTGTCTTAAACTAAAGTATCCTGCCATTGCCAGATCTTGTTTTTGGTGAGCCGAACTTTTTATCACCGGACCAAGTCCAGCGTGTCCTTTCTTCTTAGTCGTATATATATGAAGGTTTTTAGCGAGTGGGTTTGAGTGGGAGGGCAACTTCGATATATATGATATAATTTATAATAATTTATATAGATTAAACAATTTTGAGAAAAATCGTCTAGGAAACTGAGCAATTTCTAGTAAGTCCCACATATATGACGACTTTAACCCATACTCGTATTTTTGCAGGTTCTTTTCAAGCAATTTCTGTGAAATTTAATAAATATTACACTAGCCAACAACGTTTTGAACTGGAGCAACCAAATATCATTCCTAGGATAATTTGGTGGTGTTTATGTAAGAATTTTCCTCCTATTATTATAATTTTAATTATACCTATAAATGAACTTAATGCTGTAGACTATACTGTATGTCAAAGCTTTTCGTAAACAGCTGACAATGATTATAGCAGTCAGTTTCGAACTTGGCAGATCTTTCAGATCGGTGAAGAGTTCTATTAAAACCACCCGAGAGACTACTTGTGTGCTGCCAATTTAAAAGAGACACCATTTTGTACAAAATTATATAAGCGAAACTGAAGGTGAAAAATAAAATTAAATTTGTGAATTGTACTCTGAAACCCCCGTATATTTTTCTCTTAATTAAATAATTGCTATTCCGAACCCCCATCTCAACAGGTGGTCTGAATTCGAATCTGTAATTGGGGTTTCTCCATCACGTCAGGGTTTTCGAGATAGAAGAAAAAAAAAGTTTTTATTCGTTTCTTACATAAAAAATCATTAGTTTATTTAAAAACCAATGAATTTTCAAAAGTGAATGGCATTATTTATACATCGTTTGTAGTTTGTTGGTTTGGTTTCACTTATTAGAATCCAGCAATAGTCTGCCAGGATGCTTTTATCCTAAAATCCTTGATAATTTCTTTCAATTTTCATTAAATCTTGGTGAGCACGCTGCCCGTGTTCGTTGTTCACCGCACGTAGGTTTTGTGGAAAAAAACACTAAATGCGAATGAAGAAAATGCATTTTGAGTGACATTCGTACACCTAATTCGTGATAATTTTTCAATAACTTTGCAACAATTTGTCTGTAGTCTTCACTTCTATTGTTTCTAAGAAAACTGTTAGGATTTCCAGGCTGCATATTCTTTCTCCAATAAACATTGTGAAAATTTGTCATCATTGAATAGTTTCCTGATCTGAGGGCCAACAAATATGCCTGCCTTGCATATGAAATTTTAGGAAAAACGCCTAACAAATATTTAAATGCTGCATCATCTTTATTCAGAGCCTTAAGAAAGTTCTTAAAAAGGCCCAATTTTATGTGCCGCGGCGGAAGAAGAACGTGATTTGGATCAATCGAATTACAATGGTTTATTTGAAATGTTTTGTTTTCCTGGTGAATACTCAGTTCTTTTTGGCCACTCTGTTCTGAGCGCGACTATCCCATAGACAGAGGAAACAACAATATTTTATGAAACCTCCTTGCATACCAGTCAACAAACCAATGACCTTAAGCAGTTCTGATAGAATAGGGTGTTTCCTTTCAACATATGCAGCCAATTCTAAGTTTCTATTTGTGTCCCAATTGCAAGATGTTTCCACTGCTGCATGCGTGAAACTGGTAATTCTGCGTGTTGCTTCGGTAAATGTAAATCCCGAATTAGAGCATTTAGCTCAGCTTGAGTCACTAAATGGCGCATTCATCATCAGCCGGATACAAATTACCATTGCTGGTGAAAGATGTTTCGGACTAACTGCTCGTAGCGTTGAACTGGTTTGGAAAACGATGGGATATTCGCGTAAGTAATATTTTTTCGATTTTTTCATATTGAATCCAGCAACTTTTGTTAAACAGAAATAACAATCAGTTTGGAATTAAATTAATTTCATTAATTCTGGAATTAAAAATCGAAATAGATCTTCTTGCCATTTGACCATTTGTATAGAACAGTTCTGCAACTACTGCAAAACATTGTCGGTGTCCACGCTTTGTTCAAGTTTCTGACAGCAAAACCAAAATAATGTAAATTTGCATATTTTAATGACTCTGATATTACCAAAATAATGTAAATTTGCATATTTTAATGATTCTGATATTGCATATCCTTTTTTCCAACCAAATATTCACCACACACAAAGCAAAAATAGCTTGAATCAGTAACACATGATCTCTCTGACATGCTTAAACGCTACTAATGTGAAGATTCAGAATGAATGTACATACGCTTCTGTCAAATTAATAATTGTGAAATAGTAGTGTCAGTATTGACTGTTTTACAGTATTGCCAGCATGAGATAAAAAATGAACAAGACGTGATAGCCCAATTTTTATGGCAGATTCGAATTCAGCGCACCCAGACTAGTTAGAAAACATGCTTCGTTTCTGTAGTCAATTTGGTTTTCCAAATTTGTAGACTAGTGTTATTATATATGTTTGATTAACTTGGTTAATTTAATTTTATTACCTTATAATGCTTGCGAAAATGTGGAAAATCGGGTTTACGATCTCGTCGTTTTTGGTACTTTACATACAAATTATTCCAAGGTCCATATCTTCTATTCAATTAATCTATATTTAGTATATTTTAACAACCATTAGGCGAATAAAAATGATTTGCGTTGACACTCCTTTTAAGGCACCTCGCATACAAATTAGCCGATATGGCAAAAATCAATTGTTTCTCTGTTATTTTCGAGCGGAATATTATTGTAAGTTATTGGTAAGTTCAGTAGATTCTAACTTGACTACTCTTATTGTGCATTAGAGCATTTGTTGATGAGACCATAGCGATTCCGGCACCTCACCCACATTTGGATCAAGGCAAAAGAACGTTGCATGAAAGTAAATGTAAATCACATCATTTGGATGAAATTTCTGTATTACTTTCGACATTCAATGCCCACGACCGTAACTATCAGGGAAGAATTGAATTTTAATGAATCTTTCAAAGGCATTATTTTTTTTTTTTTTTTTTTTTTTTTTTTTTTCTTCATTCATTTTCTTTATTGGATCTTTCTTACGAAATTTACAATATGTATTCAAATCTTAATCCTATCTTAAACTAAAGTATCCTGCCATTGCCGGATCTTGTTTTTGGCGAACAGATCTGTTATCACCGGGCCAAGTCTAGCGTGTCCTTTCTTTTTAGCCGTATATGGCCGGGAAAATGCTGAAGGTTTTGAGCGAGTGGGTTTGAGTGGGAGGACAACTTCGATATATATGACCTGCTTAATTTTTTCATTTCCTCGGAAATATAAGGAATGTTTAAATCTTTGTGTATGTTATCATTCCTAACATACCATGGGGCACCACAAATTTGACGCAGTATTCTTGACTGTCTTCTCTGCAGCTTATTTATGTTAGAAGCCGATGCCGTTCCCCACAACTGGATGCCGTATGTCCATATTGGCTTCAATATGGTTTTGTAGATGGTGATTTTATTTTCCAAACTGAGAGTAGACTGGGAGCCAATAAGCCAGTGGAGTTGAGCCATTTTTAATTTCAATTGTATGATTTTTGAGTCAATGTGATTTTTCCAGGTGAGACGTCGGTCAAGGTGAATACCCAAATATTTGACATGGTTATGAATGGGTATGATACTACCGTGAATAGTGAGGGCTGGGCAATTGTTCTGTCTAAGAGAGAATGTAACCTGTACACTCTTAGTGGCATTTACTTTTATCTTCCACTTTTCGAGCCAAGATTCTAATGTGTGTATATGAGACTGCAGTTGTCTAGAAGCCATTAATGGGCAAGTGCTAGTGCTCATGAATGCAGTGTCATCAGCGAAAGTTGAGGTTTGAATTAGGGATTGCACAGGCATGTCAGAGGTGTAGATGGTGTATAGTATAGGACCTAGTATACTGCCCTGAGGAACTCCTGCTGAAACTTTTCTTTGAGTTGAAACAGAGTCTTTCGATTTTACTACAAAAGATCGATCCTTCAGATAGCTCTCCAGGAGCTTATGGGTATTATAGGACGCTGTAGTTGTCTTATGGCCTTGTACAGGCTATAGTTAGTGTTTTGTGTGGCTCCTAGACGAGACAAATAGCAGGCTTCGGAGATTTCTTTTTTTTCATCCAGAGTTGACCTCAGTTTTGACTTGCACTGGTCGAGACGAGCTTTGAGGTAGGGAGATCTGTGCTTTTGCCATCGTCTTCTCGCTTTCCTTTTCTCTTTGATTAGAGATTCAATATGACATGAGGAGTCATTTTTTGTTTTAGCATGGACCTTGTGCGGAGTTGCCAAGTTTGCGGCAGTTGTCATTGTGGTAGTGAGGACGTTGATGGCAGACTGAATTTCATCTGGTGTTTTGAGAGAAAAGTTTTGCCACAGATGAGAGCTTATGTACATCTTGTATCTCAACCAATTTGTATGCCTGTTTGGAAAATGGTAAGAGATTTCCGGGTTCAAGGGAATGTTAAATACTGTGAGAATTGTGGGGGAGTGGTCTGATGAGAGGTCAAGGGAAGGAGTAACGATGATGTGTTCTCTTGTTATGCCCTTCATAACTGCAAAATCTACGAGATCGGGGGTTTTATTGAAAAAAATTTTAGGCCTGAACTCGATATAGCATTCAGCAATTGCCTGCCCCTGGGGTTGACGAGTCTAGACCCCCAGAAGGTATGTTTAGCATTGTAGTCTCCGGCTGCTATAAACTTGTCGCCAAGAGTAGAGAAAAAGTGTGAAAACTGGTCTTCGCTTATAACATATTTGGGAGGGCAGTATATGGAATAAACTATTATGTTTAATCCAGGTAGTGCAACTGAAGTGGCTTGTATGTGATCAGTTTTATATTCGCGTAGAGGGAAGTGCTTTACCTGATCATTAATTATTAAAACTTGAATGAGCATATTCTGGTTTCGTAACATTTCTTGCATAATCCCCTGCATATTTGTCATGAAATTATTCATAGTTTTTATGAGGGATTCAATTGAGGTTTCAATATTGTTTTTCTGGGGAGGAGCTTGAGGAACCTGATTTTTGAGAGTTTGTGCATATGTCATTTGAGTCGTCGTTGCTGAATTGACATTTGAGACTGATGGATCTGGATTTGGGATACACCCAAATTCTGGCATTTGAAACTGAGGAGTTTCCTGCCTTCTATGAGAGAGCTTCCTCCTTAGTTCTATGTACACGGGGCAACCTCTATAATTAGCTGTGTGGTTTCCTCCACAGTTTCCACATTTCTTCAGACTGGGATCTGTTTTTGGTAACTTGCATTCTGAAGTTTTATGAATACTTCCGCATATCACACATACTGATGGTAATTTGCAATAAGCTTTAGTATGCCCAAACTCCTGACAGTTTAAGCATTGAGGAGGGTCTTTGCGCGCTAGCGGTTCCTCAACTGATACTCTGCGATGAAGCAGATATCTGAGATTGTAAATTGGGTGGGGTTCATTTTTTCCTTTCATGTGGGCATAGTCAAACGCTATTTCCACCTTAAACATGGGCTGAGGAGCCTTGAATTTGTTGAGTATATTGTGAATGGATTTCACTTCGTAACCCTCATTTTCAACGGCCTCCTTTATTTCCTGTATGGGAACGTTGCTTTCAATGCCCTTGATTACAACTATTAGTCCCTTAGAGCTTTTGAGTTGGTAAGTGTAGTAATTCTTACGTTCCTGGTCAAAAAATTTGGAAACTTCACGATATTTTTCTTCCGTATATGTTTGAACTTTTGTCTCCAGCACCTTCCCCTTGCGCAGGGACACTACATGGAAACCGTCTTTACCAACTAAATGAGATAATCTGTTTACCAGATTGTTAGAGATAGCTTCCCTTAGGAATATTGGGGGAGGTTGTTGTGCTTTCTTAGGTTGTGATTGCAAATTTTCTTCTTCTGTGGCCAAAATTGCGTAGTAATTTTGACCTCTTGGGTCAACCTGTGAGGGAGGGATGTTTCTGGAATACTTCGAGTTTGGAAGTTTTTGGCTAGACTTTGGGCTCAATTTTCTTTTCAGAATGGGAAAGTAAACGTCTATCCCAGTTTGAACCGTTTCATTTTGAGGTTTTTGTTTCGGTATAGCGCCCTTCGAGGTCGATGTTGCCGGTTGAGTAGCACTCGCGAGAGTTGCCAGTATATCACCGTTTGCACAAATGTTAGGTGAAATATCGGGTATACTTTTAGGCGAAATCTTAACTTGGGGCGAATTGATTGTTTGTGGAGCATGGGAATGGGAAGTACTTACGGGCGGCAACATATTTTGTCCACTTGCCAAACTGTCATTATTGTTTGGAGAGATGTGAGCTGAGGGGGAATTCATATTGACACTAGTTTTCGCGGTTAGGAAGGCACTGTCATCTTTTTTGTTTTGGGATGCACTTTTCTGACACTCGTTTGCATTTATTGAGAGATACGCATTTCTGCCGTTAAGACTCAGACGTCTCTCTGAGTGTAAGACACTCATATAAGCACTTTTCGCCTTAAGATATGCGAAATGTAAACTATATTTTTTTGCAGATTTGTTGTGATTGTAATATTATAAATTGTATATTATTATCACTGCACTGGGGAATTTTGATTTAGCGTCTTCTGACTGAATATTTTTTGGGCTAAGAGTATATTTAACCTTTTTTATAATTATTTTTCTAAAGCCGATGCACAAACACGTCTGTCTGCACAGAGAGAAAAATTACAATACAATTACAAGGCATGATGTGCGTCAAATTTGACTTATTTCAGGATAATGAAAATATATGAGTTAAATCGGTCTTTGGTATGGTAGGTTCCAGAAGGGTTGCAGTTACTTGATCAATTCATTTTTTTTGATAAACTGTATCACTGGAGAGCAAGTCCTTGCTCTCTTTTCTCTGTTGCAAGTCCTTATAGATTTCCTGAATAACCGATTTTATGTTGAGTTTCTTCTGCTTATTTAATGGCAAATTGTTTTGTGTTATGGAATCACTAAACCTGTCAATTCCATTCCAAACTCCTTAGAATTTATATCGCTCTTAAAGGAAAAACTTGATGTTTTGCTGAGTAGACCACATATATTTGGTGGCGCATAAGCAACGTTCAGATTTGATCAGTGAATACATTTTATGTCTTTTTTTTCGTCTTTTTGCAGAATTAACTAAATAATACTTGGGAAATTTATGATGGAAAGGCTGAGCACAGAATAAAGAACCAAAGTTGTTCAATTTTACTTTTAAAGTCAGCATTTGATTATTCAGATCATATCGAGATTTCTTTCATGTTCGAAATGCTTCTAGCGCTCCAACAATTTACTGATTCGTTCAGCGTTTTGGGCAATAAGGGGCTGTCTTTGATCTTCCGCGTACTGAAAGACCTCGAGCAGTTCGAAATGAAGTGACAAGTGTTGAGGAAACCTCCGAAACTTTCACCAGGCGACGTTTTCAGCAGTTAGAGATGTCTAGGCTGTCTTTGAAAATGATGCACAAGAACGCATTTAATATAGTCGTCGTTAACGTTACTTATGCGCCACCCTTTATATGCATAGGTATGTTTTGGTCTTGACCTATTAGATCTTCTTATGTACACAAAGTTCTTGAAAGTCTTTACAATTTATACAGTTGATCTGAAATTTGTATCATGTGTTGTATAATTTTTTTATTTACTTATAATTAATTTGTAATGAATAATCCTTTTATATAAGCTGCGAGAATTGATTAATGTATTCTTTTTTAATATTTTCCGTTAACGGAAGTTATACTATTAGCCTTCGGCTAATATAATCGCTCCAAGTAGGATCAAATAGCAAAATTGTTGCATTCTAAGAAATTCGTTGAATGTTTCAGATTACAACACGTGTATAAACTTTGTTTTCATTACGAGCGAGTAAAGTACAAACCACTCAGTTCAGTATAGTTGATGTCTGTGTCATTGTAAGTGAAATGAAACACATATGAACGATAATTTATCCTGGCCCATTTACTGGACATAAACGTATAAAAACCACAAACTTCAACAAACATGTGTCATGTATAAAAAGCCTTGTCGCAATGACATAAACCATGTTGTGAGTGTAACGAAAGCAAAAATAACAATTAATTAATAACTTTCCAGACAAACATGGGAAAAAGTAGTGAATATTGTGCGTAAAGTAAGTTCAAAATGCTTTCGTGGTTCCACATTGTGCTTAAGCGACTTCTGGAATTTGGGTGCAAGATTATGGACGTATAGAAAGTTTAATTTTAATTAATTTTTAACAGCCAAAAATTTTAAAGAACTTCATGCGCTTCCCTTTTTCCTTGTGACCCAACAGTATGCATTAATAATATGGACAGTTCAACTACTGCTGTCTGCTCATAATAACCGCCTGCTTTTCACACAATTGTGCGGTTTGTGTTTAAGAGCCTTTGAGCAGCAAAACGAGGAAAAAACCGCAGTCGTCGTATGAGAGATGCAGGATGCAAAGGAGCAAAGCAGTTGCAAAGAAAGAAGAATTCCTAAAATGTGAAACTAAAAAATTAAAGCAATTTATACTTGAACTAATTTGCATTAACAGATGTTAAATTTAATTTTAGATGTTGATATTAGTTTTATCCAAAAAATGTTTTCATGCGGCTTTAACTTGAAAAAACTGTGAACAGCTAACGACAAGGTAGCACTAAGTTGTTCACTGGGAAAATTCTAAACTTTCGTTATAGTTTATTATTGCACACATTTTCTTAGATATTTCTCAAAGCTAAAGTGAAATTTGGAAGATAAATTGTACATGTTCTAACTAAGGTGCAGTGGTCAAAGTTATACAAAACCAAAATCAAAGTTTTGATGAATTCTGTCGCTAAATGTTCTTTCTACGAACATATCGGCACTTTCAATGGGAGTTTCTTCATTTAAGGATAATAAGAAATACTTAAAAGTCAATGTATTGAGGATGTAACCACAACGACATTAAAAAACTAGTACGAGAATTTCAATGACTTACATATATGAGGTGTGTTCAAAAATTAAGTTGAATTTTTAATATTTATTTATTCATCAATTTCTATTGTATGTCCTTGAAAGAATTCCCCCTCAGATATAATACACTTGTGTCAGCGTTTTTTCCAATCCTCGTAGCAATTCTGATATGCACTTTTTGGTATGTCCTTGAGTTCTCTCAGCGATTCGGTTTTTATTTCCTCAATCGTCACAAAACGGCGCCCTTTCATGGGCCTCTTCAATCTTGGGAACAGGAAAAAGCCGGCCAGGGTCAAATCTGGCGAATACTTTGGCTGAGGCATGGTAACGGTGTTTTATTTGGCCAAATTATCTCTCACAAGCAAAAATGAGTGAGCAGGTGCATTATAATGATGCAAAAGCCATGCATTTTTTCACAATTTCGTTTGCTTCACGCAAACGGCACATAACTTCAAGGGAAGACTCCTTATTCACCATACGACCTTGTGGCAAGAACTCCTGATGCACTACGCCATGGTAATCAAAGAAAACAGTGAGCAAAACCTTGATATTTGATCGAACTTAACGAGCTTTTTTTTGGTCTTGGCTCTCCTGGACTCTTCCATTGGGACAATGGGACTTTGATTTCGACGTCATAACCATATACCCACGATTCGTCACCAGTTATGACCCCTTTCCGGATCATCGTTGACGTCATTCAACATTTCCCGAGCGATGCTCATGCGACGTTGTTTTTGGTCAAAATTCAGCAATTTTGGAAAGAACTTCCCTGCCACATGCTTCATGCCCAAAATTTCCGAAAAGATTGCATGGCATGAGCCTACCTGTATGCCGACATCCACAGCGACTTCTCTAATTATTATTCGACGATTCTTTCTTCATTTTCTCAACTTTTCATCGGTTGTTGATGTGCTGGGGTGTCCAGAGCGAGCATCGTCATTTAGATCTTCTCGACCTTCTGTGAAAAGCTTTTACCACTTGTAAACATTTTTTTGACTCAGCACTTAATTCCATTTTTTACACAACATTTGATGCAGCTTCTTTGATCCATTTTTTTCGATAGCAGAAAATCGCCGAACATGCAAACACTTGTCCTATTTATGCCTCTCACAAACAAACTAAACATTCTATATGAATAAAACCGTCAACATATATTGGAGAGGAGTGTACCAACGTAAAAAAAATAATAATAATCGAAAGTCGAATGTACGAAGTCCGCGAAATTTGAAAATTCACCTTAGTTTTTGAACATACCTCGTACTTTAACGCCCGCCTACATGCGAGTGTTGTTAAGATACAATACAATACAAAAGTCGAGCTATATTTTGGCGCATAAAGTACAATATCGTATATGAAATTTGGCGGAAAATATGTGATGGCATACAAAAATCAATTCTTAGTAAGCCATAATATTTACATACATTTACCATAAATAAAAGCATTTTCTTTTAAAAAAGCTTTTGTTATACTTTTTTGTTTATCCTTTTTTTTTTTTTTGAATTTGATGACTATTTTTTGCTTAAGTTTTCGCCTTTTTGTTCAAAATCATCCGGTAATTTTGGTAATATTTTATCTAATAATATAAAACAGATCATTTTTGAATCCCTTAATTTAGATAAGACGCGGCACTATTTAATGTATTCATATGCATTTGTATTTGTAGACCGCAACGCTAATGGAAAGTAAGGCTAATGGTCTCTACTGTTTAATAGACATTCCGAACGTCAGTTCGACGAGGTAACCGCAGCTAATAGGAGCAGTAATGCATGAATCTCCTATGCACATAAGAGTATAACCAGTTTATTCTTGGGCAATTTTCGAGTTCAAAAGTAGAGTTGAATAAGACACACATAAAGCTATGACTTCAATGAAACTCTTATTTCATTGTAATGTTAGAATCTTGCCATTATGTCATTTAAATTACCGCCTCTGGGTTGATTGCAGCAGTGTATCCTTTTCATCACTAGTCACCATTTTGCTTTTGATTTTTATTTTGCCGCAGTTAAGCAGTGATTCCCAGATGGAATTTCAGTTTATGAGGTACTTTTGCGTTAAATCACATTACATTCATACATTAATCTGGCCGTATTCCATTGGTTTTAAACTTTTTTTTTAACTCCTGGATAAAATGAAGAAATAGGAAAAAAATTAATGAATTTCTTTTTTCTACCGTTCCTGTGTCCGTTTTTCGGTTCCAAAAGTAAAGTTAAATAAAATACACATAAAGTTATGATTTCGATGAAACTTTTATTCCACTATAATGATTGGATCTGGCCATTATGTACGAAATACATTGTCATTTAAATGATCGCCTCCGTATTGTGATCGCCAATGGATTCTTTTGCCACCTTTTTCGCACATTTCGGGCAGTATCCCAGCGACAACTTGACGAATGTTGATTTTCAAATGATCCAACGCTTGGGGATTGATTATCAGCGTAGACACGGTCTTTGACGTAGCTCCACATAAAAAGTCTAACGGCGTCAAATCTTGATGATCTTAATGGCCAATTGTCGTCGTCAGAACGTGAAATTACGCTTTCTGGAAACTTCTCATGCAATAAAGCCAAAATCGGTCGTGTTGTGTGGCTCGTGGCATTGTCTTGTTGAAACCAGTTCATAATCTTCTGTTGCATGCCGGTAATGCGTACATTGCGATAATGCACAGGCCTGACCACATCTGTAACGCATCCAGTCTCTTTAAGTTTCTTTATAATCTTGCCAATTTGTTGCACTACTCAGTCAACTCGTAACGCAAGAAAATTGCCCATGTTCGAATCACCACTTTCGATGTAAAATTTTACTATTTTTACGCATTCTTCGGTTGTTAAACGATCCATATTCGTAAATGGCAAACCTATTACTAAATAAATAACATTTCAGGTGACAGGTATTTAACAGCTGGCAGGCTTCTCTGACCGATCTCTGACTGATCCAAAGGAATGTTATAAATCATTCGTTACTACTTTCGATGGAATTATGATTATACATAATTTGTGCAACTGTATTTTTAGACCAGATGTATTACATAATTATATTTTCCTCCATAGAGGTGGGAGTATATTTCATTCGGTACAAAACCCAAAAAAATGTCAATCTGTAGATTTGAATATACTCATCTCATAACCCTTTAATTTGCACCTAAAGCCAATAGAGTGTGGAATACAGAATGGCGCGCGAACCGTGCTACAAACACAAAACGTAATAACATTTTCTTCTGTGTGAATAATCTTATTTTTTTTCTTAATTGGGAGGCTACTATTAATAAGTCTATAAATCTGTTAATAAATCTAATAAATCTATTAAAATAGTTTAAATGGATTATGGAATTCAATAATTCCATATGAACACAGAAGATTCTCACTATCATGTTTTGGGTTTAAGAAGCTCTTAATATCTTGCTTGTAGAATTATTATACTTCACTATAAATTGTTGATGCTACACATTCTATATCCTATCTTTCTCCATATTCGTCGTTAATACTGTTAATACTATTATTATAATAATTATTATTAAAACTTTTTTAAGAAACTGAATTGTAAAATGTCAAGCATGTGTCGCAAAAGGTTGGTCTGCGTAATCAATTCGGCCGTATGCGGCTTTGGATTGCGATATGGAAATAAAATAATAATAAATAATAAAAATAAAATGAATGTTTAGTATACCGAAAACAGAATTTGGATAGTGCAGCGGCACCATGCTTTGCAGTCCTTCATTACCATCCAAAGGGAGTTTAGGTGGGACTTTGGCGGCAGTCCGCCGAGTAGATGGACCATTATGAGGTGGATGAACATGCTTACCGAATTTGGAAGCATCGCATGAAGACCGTACCATCGAAGACCGTACTGTCGTGGCTGTAGCGTTGTCATTTCAAGCGAATCCAGGCGTTATGACTCGCAACTTATCAGGGCAAATTGGAACTAGTAGGCGATCATTACAACAGATAATGCCATATGACTTAAATATTCGATAATATGTTTGTAGAATTGTTAATCTATATGTACATCTTTCTTTACTCCTATTTCATTTTCAAGTTTACAAATGTATTATCGAAAATATTGCGAAGTAAAAATGTATATTATTCCGACTTCAGTTAGGCGAATCAATAAAAAAGAGGTTGACGTTGCCACATAAGAAATCTTTTCTCATGAAAAAAACGTGGTAAAGTCTGGTGGAAAAAGCCTTTAGGGAAAATATTCAATATATTGCAAATCAATATATTCACATTGTCGATTATCATACTATAAAATAAGCAATTATGACTTTGGTTACAAGAAAAAACGACTTAAACCAAGTCGAATTTATTGCTTATTATTGTTGTGATTATTTAGACATATTTAGACATTTAGACATATTTTCGTCCAACCCCCAGCCAAAAATTCGATGCAATTTACAAGTTATATTAATTGTGCAAAAGCCCGATTTTTTAAAAATTGCGTAATATATCTAAACATTGACATAAGAGAGAACATTTTATTTGCTATTACTGTTTATGCCCTTAAGAGGCATGTTGTCGCCTTAGCACGATTGGAAGATTCGAATTCTAATAACAAGTTTTCATAACAGCGTTTTTTTGAAAAGCACTTGTTATCTCAAAACAATAAATTGGCAAGCACAGATATGTACTCGTATATGTATATACGCGCTTTAAGAGCAAATGCATGCGAAAATTAATTAGTAAAATTTGTATAAAAATTTTGCAATATGTAAAAATAAAACGTCACCATCACCTTACGTATGTTCATAAAAAAAACATATACAAGGTGGCGCAACAGAACGTGCATATTGCATCACCTTTTTTTGCGGGGTAGAAAAGGCGCGGGCGGGGGACGCCTACATCGTTGGGTTGGCGGGCTCATGGAGTTTTAGTCGCTATGAATCACTTCGACGGGAAGCGTCGCGCATTTTGCGTGCGCGCATTTTACGAGAACTCTCGTTCATATATTGCTACCAGGCGACTATATTGTGCTGAATATGGACTACGGCGAATTAGTGAAGCTCCGGTTCAACATTTAAACCACAAGCAAAGAACATCTAGGACCGAAGACAATGTTGAGAGAGTTATGGAGTCAGTACGAGGAAATCCACAAATGTCGACTCGCAAGAGATTGTCTGTCTTACAATTATCGCGACGAAGTTTGCAACGAATTTTAACATTGGATCTTAAACTGCATCCATATAAGCTGCAATTAACACAAGAATTGAAAGAGTCTGACTTCATAGCAAGACTCGCATTTGCTAATGAAATGCTTAATCGATTTTAAAATTTTGACAATATCCTTTTCTCTGACGAGGCTCATTTCCTTAGGAATGGATTCGTAAACCGTCAAAATTGTCATTACTGGAACAGTGAAAATCCCAAAATCAAACACAAGAAACCATTGCATAGTCCTAAAGTGACAGTATGGGCAGCAATCTCTGGCAGAGGAATAATTGGTCCTTTTTTCTTCGAAAATGCGCGGGGCCAAAACGTCACGGTTAATACGGAACGCTATGTTGAGATGTTGGACGGATTTTTGGCTCCAGAAATTGAAAGTTCAAGAATAGTGAATTCCAGAACTTGGTTCCAACAAGATGGAGCTGCCTGTCACATATCAAATGACTCCATGGCGGTGGTGAAGCAGATGTTCCCTGGCAGACTGATTTCGAAAAGAGGTGATATCCCATGGCCCCCACGTAGTCCAGACTTGACGTCTCTTGACTTTTTGTTATGGGGATACCTCAAACACAAAGTCTACAGTAATAATTCAAGAAACATCGTTCAGCTCAAGGAGAATATCCGTGGTGAAATGGCAGTCATTACACCAGTATTACTGAAGAAAGTTTTCAGTAATTTTCGTTTGCGGTTAGAGGAGTGCCGTCGTAGAGAGGGTCACCATTTAGATGATGTTATTTTTAAAAAATAAACTCCATTTATTACTCTACAATGCCTTAGATTTATTTTAACCATACCTTTTGTATTTATTTTTTATTCTATTTTTTTAATATGAACGTTCTATTGCGCCACCCGGTATTAATTTGCATGTGAAATGACGTTGAAGGAGTGGCTGTGTAGATCATTTCCATTAGGTAGTCAATTTTAATGAAAGCCTGATGCTTTTTAGATTACACAGAACTTAGTACAGTTAAATAAATTTGGGAGTATAAAGGAATAAATTAGACAATTTGTATGGGTATGAGAAAGAGCGTGGTTATATGTGCGATTTCTTCAAATTTGCCAAGCATATAAATATAATGAGTAAAAATGTAGGCTACTACTATTCCATTCAATTGCAAATTATAGAAGATGGATTGAATTAAAAAAAAAATTGCCAATTTATATGGAATATACCAAAAGAAACGTGGAAATGTAGTCCATTTACGTTTTCAGACCCAACTTTAACAAATGTTAATCCGTTCCAAATCTACACCGAATAAAAGACGAGATCGTAAGAATAAATTTGATACATCGGTGATTTGTTAGGTGGACACCAAATCTGGCAATGAGCCAATAAAACAGACGAAAGTTTATGTTACTGAAGTGTGGGAATTAGAAGTTACAGACTGGAAAAATAACACAAGTCAATATATAATGTGTGGATTGCATTAATTTTTGACATGCTCATATCCAGAAAGGACTGGGTGGTCCAGAATGGAATGCACATGCAGAGAAAGAAGCTTGTGAAAATCGACTGGGTCTGTTTTTTCCAATATGGAAGACGGTTTTTATGATAGAGGCATAATGAAATATCCTTCATAATGGCAACAAGATATTGCACAAAACATTGCTTATTTGACCTAAATTGGATAATTTTAACTATGATAAGTAAAGGCTTTAACTTCTTAACATTTTGCTACATCTGTTATGTTTGAACATCCACATAATCTGAGAAATCTACAAGTCTATTCAATTTTTTCATTTCGGATATTGTTACTATTTAATGTGAAAAAAAAAACAAAAGTTTAATATTTGTCATGGGAAACGGCTTTATCGATTTTCAAATTTAATACACTTGTGCGGGTCTTTGAACAAATTTTTGAAATACTTTTCCACACTGAAAGAGGCTGAGTTTGAACAAATTTTTGAAATACTTTTCCACTCTGAAAGAGGCTGAGTTTGACCAAATTTTTGAAGTACTTTTCCACACCGAAAGAGACTGAGTTTGAACAAATTTTTGAAATACTTTTCCACACTGAAAGAGGCTGAGATTGAACAAATTTTTGAAATACTTTTACTTTTGAAAGAGCTAATACCCAAAACATGTATTACGAAATTATTTATTGCCTTTTCGAGCATTCACGATGAGTGGGGAAAAAGAGATCGGTTTGTGTCAGATAAAGTCTATGGCGAAAGAGTTATCAATTCGAAGTTTTATGTTCTGAAAATGTCACTTATTTGAACCGATTGCTATTCCTTATTTCTTCGAAGAATTCCAGCCCGTTGATCTCATGTTCGGTATTTAGTTTATAGACATGTTTTGAACACTGCTATTGAATTTTGTATACCCTCTTCAATAGGAATAAATCCAGCTCAAGATGCCCAAAACTATCGGTTGCGATCGTCTTGGAGTAGCAGTCGATTATCTCCGTGCTGGTGTTTTCTTACATACATACTTTCTATATCGAAGAATTGTAACATTTTCTATTGACAAACGCTTTTATGGAAACTTTTCGTGTGTTTTTCTATACGAAAAGTTTCTTAGAAACTTCGTAGAAATTTTAATATATTTTAGAACATTATGTTTTCGATATTAGTTTTATACGGAAAAGTCGCTGTATTGACATTTTTTATATAGAAAAATTTCTTAGCTAACTCATTTAATATCGAAAAGATTCCTCACTGACACTTCTCATATGAAAATGTGTCTTTAAATTTGCCGAAATCCAGGAAATTGCGTAAAAAATTAATACATAATTATTTCTCTTGATTAAATTATATCGATCCTAACAAAATTTTGGCAATGCTAATACTCTCACGCCTGTCTACCTAGCTTTCAGAATGGTTGATTTTGTAAAACGATGACAGAGCAACGTTATTCAGGAATATGAAAAATGCTAAATTCTGAATAGTTCTTGACTTGATGTAGTCAAATCGTAAAAAATGTCCTGAACCTGGGATCCAGAACAAAATTACGGTTACGAGATTACGATTAAGACGTTGCAAGAAGGTGCTGTAATAATTTCTGGGTTGGTTGCGACCTTAAAAGCATTGATATCTCTTTCACAGAAACTGTGCAATGAAAACAAAATTTGAACATTTTACTAAGTAAACTGTTATAGCAAACTCTGTCGAAAGCTTTGGAATAATTGGTATAAATTGCATCAATTAGTTTATCACTTCCAAATTGTTTAATAGAATAACGAGGAAATACTGCCGAGTTTTTAACTGTGGAACCAGAGAAAAAACTCGCTGCATAGAAAAAGCTTCGTAGGCTAAATTACAATATCGAGGTTATTAGACTTGGAAATGTACAAATTGCTTTGGAGCAAATGTACGCCAAACATCCAATTTTCTTAATATAAATACTATGTGCAGGATATGATCAATTGTAATGGGTGTCCCAACAAGAACACAAGATTTAAATTTGGCGCCATTCGAAGTGTCATTGTTTGACATTTCAACAATTGTTATTGCTTGCTAGTAGAAAGTACGAGGTTAATAAAAATGGAGCGCTACATGAATGAACAACGCATTCTCATTGTGAAATTGTTTTACCAAAATGGTGAAAGTTTTGAGGCTACAGTTCCCAAATTGCGATCAATTTGGGGTCACAATAATGCTGCAAAAGAGTCAACTGTAAAGAGATAAAATGGATAAATTTGCCAAAAATTGGGTCTGTTAGTGATGTAAAGACAACAACGCGCCTTCGACCAGGTCGATCGACCGAAAATGTCGCAGCTGTACGTGATGATGTCGCTCAGCAAATTGGTGTCTCCAAATCCACTATGCAGCGAATTTTGACGAAAGATTTGCTTCTTCATGCATGGAAGGGAAGCGAAGGGAGTTCGTTTATTGGGTATTGGAGAGACAACATGAAAGTGCTGATTTTACCGATAAAATCATCTTCAGTGACGAGGCCCATTTCCACCTTGATGGCTTTGTCAATAGGCAGAATTGTCGTATTTGGGGTGAGGAAAATCCTCGAGTGATTCACGAGAAGCAAATGCGTCCTCAACGTGTCACTGTGTGGTGTGGATTTTGGGCTGGAGGAATCATTGGACCTTTTTTTTTATGAAAATGAGGCATGTAAAGCGCAACCAGTCAATGGTGTTCGGTATCGTGAAATGATAACCAGTTTTTTCTTGCCTAGAATTGAAGAAATAAATATGGAGGGCGTGTGGTTTCAACAAGACGATGCCACATGTCATACAGCCAGAGAAACAATACAAATGCTGCATCAGTTATTTAAATCGTGCGTTCTTGTTGGGGCACATAAAAATAATATTAAGTCATCGTTACTTTCCGGCAATCCATCAAATAACATACATTGCCATGGCAATTTCCGTTGTTGTACTAAAATTGAACATAACATTAAGGACAACAATGCGTATGAAATTTTGCCAAAAATAAGCGTAATTTCTACATCGTTTGCTCATGGAAACTTTTCTGCTGGAATCCCATTGGGAAAGTAGAATGTATTATTTCATACATTTTTCCACGAAATCCCCCAAAGTTTCATAACCAATATCGTTTAAATGATGTAAAAATTGTGACAAAGAAGTACCAGTAATACTACGTAAAGTCGTGATAAATTGGCATGATTGCCCATTGTTAAAATTAAATTATAAAATGGAAAAGTGCTTAATATTGTATTCGTAAATATATCGTATTTGTGTTATACATCGATCGATGCCGAATTATAGGTAAAATATTTAAGTAATAACAAATGCTTTTGTTTCGTTTTGAACTAAATCGTTCACTCTCTCAATCACATAGCAATGTATTTCCACATAATGTTTAAATATTGAAATATATAATGGATAATAGTTGGATAATCATGCTCCTTAGATACAAATACTAACAAAATCAGTTTTTCAATGCTTTAGAATTTTCGCGGTTGGATACGGGCAACAATAATACGTGATACTTTCTCCAAAAAACTGAACTGGATTATCTTCACTATGAGTTTATTTTAGATTTGATAAGATTTAATAAATGCGCTTATGTTCTCAGTTACCAGTGCATACTTTTTGAGAATTTGCTATCATTAGACTCAATTTAGCACATGATGACATTTAATGAATTAACAAAATTTGGGGAATTTTCCTGCTCATTCTCCAAGCTTATGCATTGCTACGAGAGTTTTCATCTAGATTGCAAAACACAAGTAAAATCAAATATATACTGGGTGTCCGTCGGGAAGGTATACTACTTTGTTTTGCCGCCATTTTGGTAAACATTAGTCTTGACAGTTCATATTTGGCAGTCGTGAAGTAGAGACGTGGCAAATTTATTATGGAAAAATATTCGATAAACCAACGTGTTTTAATCGTTAAAACATTTTATCAAAATCAACCATCGATTACCGTGACGATAAGAAAGTTACGTGAAATTTTTGGAAGAAACAAAGTGCCAACAAGACGTGTAGTGAAAGATTTCGAAGAATGAGGGTCTGTAGCTGATAGGGCCAAGCATGAACCACAACGTACTGCAATATCGGCTGAAAACTTTACTGCTGCTTAAGAAAGTGTTCAAAACAATACATCAACCTCAATTCGACGCAGTGCTCAGGAGCCTGGTCTTCAAAGAACAACTTTGGCCACAATTTTGAACAAGGAATTGCATTGGTTTCCATTTAATATTCAGTTGACACAAGAGCTTCTTCCACAAGACCATTTATGCCGCCGTACATATGCCAATAGGATGTTACAGCTCGCCCATGACAACCCCGATGTTCATGAAGAAACCATAACGAGTGACGAGGCACATTTGCATTTGAATGGATATGTGAACAAACAGAATTGTCGGTTCTGAGCAATGAAAACCCTCAAATTATTCATCAGTAACCTTTGCATCCATTAAAAGTGACAGTCTGTGGTGCAATTTGGTCAGGAGGAATCATTGGACTGCACTTTTTTGAAACTGAAAACGGCGTAACAGTAACTGTGAATGGTGAGCGATATCGTGATATGATTGGAAACTTTTTAAAGCCACAACTGCATGCTTTGGACTTGATTAGCATGTGGTATCAACAAGACGGTGCCACATCGCATACAGCCAGGATTGCAATGGAATTACTGGGGGACCTCTTTCCACAACAAGTTATTTCAAAAAATGGTGCTGTTGATTGGCCTACACGGTCGCCTGATTTGACTGCTCTGGACTTCTTTTTGTGGGGATATCTAGAAAGCAAGGTTTATGTAAGCCATAAATGCTTCAAAATGTAATTCAAAATATTCGTGATGAAATTAATGAAATACCGCGTGAAATGTGTGAGAATGTAATGAAAAATGTGCTCGAAAGGGCTCGCATTGTGAGGCTAACAGAGGCGGACATTTATCTGATATTGTATTCCATACATAATTGCCGACATTAAATAAAACATTTATCAGTATAAGATTCATATTCTTTCATTTAATCAAAAATTATAAACAAACAATATAGTATACCTTCCCGACGGACACCCTATATTAACCAAAAATGCTCTATTAATTTTCAAATAAAATACGCTTTTACAAGCGTTCAAAGTAATTTTCGAAGCAGTTTTGCATTCTGAAAGAGGTAACCCCAAAATATGTGGGTCAAAACCATCAATCGTTTCTTCGGGCGGCAATGAGCGTTAGCCTCGCGATACATTTTTTCACCTTCACCGGAACAAAGATGTACAAAGTTATCCATTTATTGGCTTCAAAAGCACCGATCTAGCAAGGCTGCTAGCTGTTAAATATCTATTATCTGAACTGTTATTTATTTAGTGAAAGGTCTGCCATTTACGAATATAGATCGTTCAACAACGGAAGAACGCGTAAAAAATTAAAACTTGCCACGAAAGTGGTGATTCATAATTGACCTACTGTGCAAGGAATTGGCAAGATTATAAAAGTATTTGAAAAGACTGGAAGTATTACAAATGTCTGGATAATACGAATTTGTCGATTCCACGGCGCACTCGACAATTGGCCCTATCTTGCGGCTCATTATTTTGCATTTGGATTTACACATCCATCCATAAAGAGACCAAGTTACGTAAAAATTAAAGCCGGCTGACCATTCATAATGCCATAGATATGCCGATTGGGTGCTACAGAAACAGGTTTTCATTGTTGATTTTTCGAACAAAAATTTCTTCAGCGATAAAGCTCATTTCTCACTCGGTCTCTACGTTAACAAGCAAAAATTTCGCATATGGGGCTCGGAGAAGCCAAAAGTTATTGTGGAAAAACTATCGCATCCTGAAAAAGAGACTGTTCTTATTATGATCTGGAAGTGTCACTGGGCCATATTTTTTCGAAAATGACGCCGGACGGACCGTTATCGTCAATTCAGAGCGCTATGGCTGTATGATAACTGAGTTTTTTTGGCTTACGATATGTGGTTTCAACAAGACGGTGCCACGAGCCATACAACACAATCGATTTTAGCTTTATTGCATGAGAAGTTTCTAGGACGCGTTATTTTATGTTTTGTCAACGTCAATTGACCACCAAGATCATGCGATTTGACGCCGTTAGACTTTTATTATGGGGCTACTTCAAAGACCGTGTTTACGCAGATAATTTTCAGGTACGTGATCTTTTGAAAACCAACTTTCACTAAGTTATCGCCGAAATACAGTGCAAAATGTGCGAAAAAAAAGTGTTTGAAAACGACCTCAGAAGAATCCACTGCTGCAACCAATTCAGGTGACAAAAATTGAGATTGCTGCGGTTTATGGGTGAGAAGTTACAGGGTGGAAGTTTCAAATTCGTAAAATAGGCCAATTTGTATGGGTGGTTCCAGAAGGCTTGTGTCGATAGACCGTAATTAAAGATCTGACAAGATAGTATGATATGCCAGGTTTTACAAAGTTATATAAAGATTTACGGCAGTCAGTCAGCCAACCAGATAGACTGGCTTTAGGAGTCCTGAAATACATTTGATAAAAAGATTCGTAGAACTTTAAACGCTTTCTGGGTCTTACACGTTTCTGTATCAAATGATGTATATGTATACCTTCATTACTTCGGGTGGAGGTATAAATCAAAGAGTAGTAATAGGTCCCTATCGTTTAAGATAGTTTTTAGCGGGACCTTTTTGGTGTGTTGATGTTCATAACATTCGGAAATATCGGAACTACGTTATACAAAACTTAAATTAGGTGCAAAACTAAGTTGTCGCTACTGCTTTTTTCCATCTTTCTAGTAAAGCTCGAAATCCGTCACGGTAAAACTTTGTTGAGGCTATCCACGAATCTAGCCATTCATTGATGTCGTCAAATGAGTGGAATTGCTGGTCAGCCGGACCGTGTGCCATCGAACGGAACAGGTGGTAATCAGACGGCGCAAGATCTGGAGAATATTGCGGCTGTCGTAAGACTTCCCATTTCAGCGTTTCGAGGTAGGCTTTAACGAGCTAGGCCACGTGCGGCCGAGCGTTAACATGATGAAGAATTATTTTTTCGTGCCTCTCCGCATATTGTGGGCGTTTCTCGCGCAGAACTCGACTCAATTGTATTAATTGCAGTCGATACCAAACCCCAGCGATGGTTTTGCTTGATTCGAACAACTCGTAATAAATAATACCGACCTGGTCTCAACAAATACAGAGCATAATTTTCGCAGTGTAAATATTCGGCCGAGGCGACGACGTAGAATCATGACCGGGACGCCCCCATGACTTTCTTTTCTTTGGATTGCTGTAATGAATCCATTTTCCATCACCCGTTAGAATACGATGAAGAAAACTCTCCCTTTTTTGTCACTGAAGTAGGTGTTCAAAAGGGGAAAAAGACGCTTAACGTCCCTTGGCTTCAACTCATAAGGAACCCAAGTTCTTTGCTTTCAAATCATTCCCAATGCATGCAATCGCTTGGAAATGTCTTGGCGGGTAACTCCTAATACTGAAGCAAGCTTTACATGCGTTTGATATGGATCCCCCATCAAGCAATGCCGTCAATTCAGTACCTTCAAAGGTTTTTCGTCTTCCTTCACGCGAACGGTCATCAACATCAAAATCACGGTCTTTAAGGCGAAGGAACCAATCTCGACACGTTGTTTTACTTAAAGTAGCATTTCCGTGAAATGATGAGAATCAGCCGCCATTTTCTTCGATTGAAAGAGGGAAACCAACACTTCCCGCGTTTGTCATATGCCTAAACTTGGCTCATAACGTTTAGGTTATGGCAGAATCGACTAGCACTTACAGCTGGCGCCATCTATTGGCAAACAGTGGGAACTTAGTTGTGCTCCTAATATCGATCGACTCGGGGGAAATTCTTTGTGTAGTCGCAATTTTAACCGGTTGCAATGGAAGTTGCCACATGAGCTTTGCTTGGATCAAAGACAAACTTTATTCCAAATTATCCATTCTCTGTTCCTGTTTTCATACAATCCCCAAACAATTTAGCTGGTCGAGTTCAATTTTATCGATTTAATAAATCTATTTCGATCGGGCCACGGATGAACCTTACTGAATTTTGCTTATATCGATTTGTGTTTTCATATTTCCTCCACAAGCTCGCATTATGTACTTTTTTATCTCAACGTCATACAGTTGCATTGCTTGGCAATGCTTTCAATAATATTATAACGACTTTAAGTCCGTGTGCTTGTTTTGTTCTGTGAGCAGGAATAGTAGCTATAATCATGTCGCTTCAAATGACATCAATGACCGAAAGTTACTGAGTAGGGAATATTTTGTGTTATTCTTTGTTTCATGAAACAAATACGTTAATCAGTATAGTTTCGAACATTTTTATGACTTTTAAAAAGTTATCACAATTTTTGCATATTTCGCTCATGGCGGTATTCTTCAATACTCTTTTTAGTTGGAAGATTTATATTCAAATAAAATTTCCACAACAAATTCGCTCGCCCATCGGCAGTAACTAAATAAACTCAATTCCACCGTATCAAATAAAATGGGTCATTAGATATGATTGTCCGCAGAAACTACTACGCATTTTTATAAACATTTTGCAGAATAATTTTAGAAAGTTTCGTAGGCAAAGAAATTTTCCAACAGTTTCAAGCAGAAATTATCATAAGTTTGTTGCTTTTGTTTGTTTGATACTTCTGAGGGACAAGTTTTGTATACAAATGATAGAATAGTTGAACAGTGCAGTCGGGGTCGGATTTAGGCCGGTGGAAGTGAAGAATGCAGAAAAAAATGTTAGGTTACTAAGTACAGAAATATGAAAGATTTAAAACCATATATTTGAAAATGTATGTGTTATGCAATGTTAGTGTCTTTGTCGAACAGAATTTGCCAGGGTAAAAACTTTCTTTCAAATTAAAATTGCAATATGAAAAAAATCAACAGAGATACGTGAGCGGTCACAACCCTAACAAAGAAGACACAGAAAAGTTAGGAAACATTTTCTTTATTTTTTTTAACATAATCTCCTTTTGGCTCGTTATACTATATATTCTAGCGATATTCAATTGTTTATAATTAGAACTCTCAAACTCTTTAAAATAGCTATCCGCCGCAGACTCCACCGAGCTATTTTTTTATGTTTGGAAATATGGATAATTAAAAAAATCGTACTATTGGGAAATATTAAATAAAACAACCTGATACAATACCAACAATTCCTGTTTTTTAATGCAATTCTATGATCTCGAGCTGAACAAAATTATACAGAACGTATCGAAATAGTTTAATTCTTTGACGTGATGCGGTAGTTTAGTCCTTGTATGGACAGTATGTTTAATTTTGGATCAATTTTGCCACATCTGACACCCCTGTGCGGCCGTAGATGTCTTTTCTCATCACGTTTTTTGGTTTTTTTCAATAACCATGCCCACAGTTAAGGCTTACGTATTTATTTACTGCAAAAGTTCACCTGTTTTAATTAACGAATTATATGGTAAAAACATTAGAAAATGCTAAAATTGAAACTTTTTGAATGTGCAGGGTTTACCTTTCTAGTAAATTACACGATATGTAGCCGTATAATTGGGCGCGTCCAAACTGGCGCCGTCCTATATACAGGGTGGCGCAATAGAACGTGCATATTTAAAAAATAGATTAAAAAGTAAATACAGAAGGTATGGTTAAAATAAATCTAAGGCATTGTAGAGTAATAAATGGAGTTTATTTTTTAAAAATAATAAAAAATAAAATAATAAAGTCAAGAGGCGTCAAGTCCGGACTACGTGGGGGCCATGGGATATCACCTCTTTTCGAAATCAGTCTGCCAGGGAACATCTGCTTCACCACCGCCATGGAGTCATTTGATGTGTGACAGGTAGCTCCATCTTTTTGGAACCAAGTTCTGGAATTCACCATTCTTGAACTTTCAATTTCTGGAGCCAAAAATCCGTCTAACATCTCAACATAGTGTTCCGTATTAACCGTGACGTTTTGGCCCCGCGCATTTTCGAAGAAAAAAGGACCAATTATTCCTCTGCCAGAGATTGCTGCCCATACTGTCACTTTAGGACTATGCAATGGTTTCTGGTGTTTAATTTTGGAATTTTCACTGTTCCAGTAACGACAATTTTGACGGTTTACGAACCCATTCATAAGGAAATGAGCCTCGTCAGAGAAAAGGATATTCTCAAAATTGGAAAATCGATTAAGCATTTCATTAGCAAATACGAGCGTTGATATGAAGTCAGACTCTTTCAATTCTTGTGTTAATTGCAGCTTATATGGCTGCAGTTTAAGATCCAATGTTAAAATTCGTTGCAAACTTCGTCGCGATAATTGTAAGACAGACGCTCTCCTGCGAGTCGACATTTGTGGATTTCCTCGTACTGACTCCATAACTCTCTCAACATTGTCTTCGGTCATAGATGTTCTTGGGCGACCATTTGCTTGTGGTTGAAATGTTGAACCGATCTCTTCAAAACGCTTTACCCATATTTTAATTAAATTAGCACTCGGAGCTTCACTAATTCGCCGTAGTCCATATTCAGCACAATATAGTTGCCTAGTAGCAATATATGAACGAGAGTTCTCGTAAAATGCGCGCACGCAAAATGCGCGACGCTTCCCGTCGAAGTGATTCATAGCGACTAAAACTCCATGAGCCCGCCAACCCAACGATGTAGGCGCCCCCCGCCCGCGCCTTTTCTACCACGCAAAAATATATGTTGCAATATGCACGTTCTATTGCGCCACCCTGTACTTGTACATATAGAGTAGCAAGCTAGGTTTCTGGTAGGCGCGGTAAATGTCGCAAATCATTATGAAATATTTTGAAACAGCAAAATATGTTGTCATATAGTAGTTGCGGGGTTGTAAATAGTCCATATATCGATTCACTTCTTTTGATACCTCCCATACAGATTGCCCGATTTTTCCATTTTCGATTTGATCTCGCAACCCCTCATCCGCAAACAGCAGCTTTATAAATTTGTGTCCATTACCATTGGTTTGTCTTGCATACAAATGATCACACTCGCATGTTCCACACTTGATTCCACACTTCATATCTCATATTTGTTTAGTATTTGCTTGATAATTTTGTATAAAATAAGCGGCTTATCACTAGTGCATCCGATCCTAGTGTTGGAGTTTCAGTAATATATATTACCTATTGCCCTATGACGCATCGGCGCTTTTTTCTGTGAATTTATTGTACCAAACAAACTTCATACAAATTATGCCTCAGCGTCGCATGGCATCGAAGCTAGTTGGCAAAATAATTACATCAAAATTGTTTGTAGAGGGTGTCCGTCGGGAAGGTATACTACATTGTTTGTTTATAATTTTGCATTAAATGAAAGAGAAAGGATCTTATATTGATAAATGTTTTATTTAATGGCGACAATTATGTATGGAATACAATGTCAGATAAATATCCGCCTCTGCCTCACAAATGCGAGCCCTTTTGAACACACATTTCACACCTTCTAAGAGAGTAGCACTTACAGCTGGCGCCATCTATTGGCAAACAGAGGGAACTTAGTTGTGCTCCTAATATCGATCGACTCGGGGGAAATTCTTTGTGTAGTCACAATTTTAATCGGTTGCAATGGAAGTTGCCACATGAGCTTTGCTTGGATCAAAGACAAACTTTATTCCAAATTATCCATTCTCTGTTCCTGTTTTCATACAATCCCCATACAATTTATCTGGTCGAGTTCAATTTTATCGATTTAATAAATCTATTTCGATCGGGCCACGGATGAACCTTACTGAATTTTGCTTATATCGATTTGTATTTTCATATTTCCTCCACAAGCTCGCATTATGTACATTTTTAACTCAACGTCATACAGTTGCATTGCTTGGCAATGCTTTCAATAATATTATAACGACTTTAAGTCCGTGTGCTTGTTTTGTTCTGTGAGCAGGAATAGTAGCTATAATCATGTCGCTTCAAATGACATCAATGGCTGAAAGTCACTGAGTAGGGAATATTTTGTGTTATTCTTTGCTTCTTGAAACAAATACGTTAATCAGTGTAGTTTCGAACATTTGTATGACTTTTAAAAAGTTATCACAATTTTTGAACATTTCGCTCATGGCGAGCCCTTTCGAACACACATTTCACACCTTCTAAGAGAGTAGTGATTCAAATGTGGGCACTTTTCGTGCCTTACGGGGTGATTACGTGCGTCATAATCGACCTACTGCGCAAGGAATTGACAGGATTATAATTCAAATTATGTATAATTTGAAGAGACTAGAAGCAATACAGATGTGGTCAGGCCTGTGCAACATCACAATGAACACAATGCCGAAAATATCGCTTCTGTTAGTAAAAATGCGGCTGATAATCCGAATTTGTTGGTTCATTGGGAGTATCTTACGGCTCCATCCATATGCTGTCCAACTCATATAATAATTAAAGCCGGCTGATCATTCTCAACGCCCTTTTGAACACATTTTTCATTACATTCTTACACATTTCTGGCGGTATTTCATTAATTTCATCACGAATATTTTGTTTGAGTTGCTCAAGCGTTTCTAGTTTGTTTGCATAAACCTTGCTTTTCATATATCCCCACAAAACGAAGTCCGGAGCAGTCAAATCAGGCGACGATGGAGGCCAATCAAATTGTTGTGGAAAGAGGTCTCGCAGTAACTCCATTGTAAACCTGGCTGTATGCGATGTGGTACCGTCTCGTTGATACCACATGTTAATCAAGCCCAAAGCATGCAGTTGTGGCGTTAAAAAGTTTTCAATCATATCACGATATCGCTCCCCCTTGACAGTTACCGTTATCCCGTTTTCAGTGTCAAAGAAGATGCAAAGGTGACTGATGAATAATTTGAAGGTTTTCCATTGCCCAGAACCGACTATTCTGTTTATTCACATATCCCTTCAAACGAAAATGTGCCTCATCACTAATTATGATTTTTTCATGAAAATCGGGATTGTCGTGGGCGAGCTGTAACATCCTATTGGTATATGTATGGCGGCGTAAATGGTCTTGTGGAAGAAGCTCTTGTCAAATTGTGGCCAAAGTTGTTCTTTGCAGACCATGCTCCTAAGCACGGCATCGAATTGAGGTTGATGGATTGTTTTGAACATATTCTTGATCGGCATGCAACGATCTTGCAGTACGTTGTGGTCCATGCTTGGCCCTGTCAGCTACAGACCATCTCTCTTCGACATCATTCACTACACAACAAATAGTGCGTCTTGTTGACACGTTGTTTCTTCCAAAAATTTCACGTAACTTTCTCATCGTTACAGTAATCGATGATTGATTTTGATAAAATGTTTTAACGATTAAAACACGTTGGTTTATCGAATATTTTTCCATAATAAATTTGCCACGTCTCTACTTCACGACTGCCAAATATGAATTGTTAAGACTAATGTTTGCCAAAATGGCGAGAAAAACAAGGCAGTATACCTTCCTGGCGGACTCCCTGTATATTCTTGATCAACTTTACGAAATAAGTTTCTCTAGTTAAAGAACGGCAGACGGAAGGGCTGCGTTTGTCTTTTTTCCACGAGTAACCTTGGTGCTACTCCTAAGAAGTCCACATGCTGTAGGATACTGTACAAGATCCAAATGATGGCTAGTCTGTGCATGACTGGTCCGCTCCGCACCACCCTATCTGATGCACTAAATTTAATTTTGCATTAACTACCCCTGGAGATAATTAGTATGCAGATTGTCGCAGCCACGGCATTAAGACTAAGAGAGCTGTCGCAGTGTTCAAACAATGGTTATGATTATACAGTGCGGTCCTTAACATGGTGCCTGACATAACAGGCACCATATATTACACTCTGACTAAACTACTGTTCGAGAAGAAGTACCCTCTACTTACACCAGATAGAGATACGTGGAAATGTAGAACTCTTGGTGCAATACTGTATGTCAACTTCTACACTGATTGCTCAAAATTAAATGATCAGGTAGGTTTCGGGGTCTACTCCATAGACCTAGGGCTAAGAATAACAGGAAGACTACCTGATCAGTGTAATGTTGTTTAGGCCAAAATGTTAGCCATTAAGGAAGTGGCAGGATGGCTGAGATACAACGTTCTCACCACGGTGAGGACTAATATATTCTCTGAAAGTCAAGCTGCCATTAAATCCCTAGATTCTATGTTCTGAGCTCAACATCAGCCCTGAAATGTCGCAGATCTCTGAAGGGAATGGCTCAGAATTCTACATTTATCTTATGTGGGGTATACCAAGGAACTGCGGAGCAGACGAGCAGGCAAGACTAGGGACATCCTTACAGACTCCAGCAGAGAGACCTCTAGCCTACCGCGAGATAGAGCATATTTAGAAGCAAATGGTAGGTGGGCGTCTGTCCGGGGCTGTCCTAGGTCTGAAGCACTCACACACACTGCTGTCGCTATCAAGACCCGATGTCTCATTACTTGTATCCGTCATGACGGGACACTGTGTGATTGGAAGACATGCAGTGAGATTAAAAGTTTCCACTAGTGACTTCTTAGGAGCTGTAGAGATGAAAAGGACGAGGAGTCCATAGAACACCTTCTCCGCAATTGCCTTGGCGAACAGGCGGGGATTAAAATATATATATATATATACCTATATAATAATATATATACCTATATACATATATAATGTATAACACTAGGCACTTATTTCTTTAAGGACCTAGGAGATCTGGACGATATAGATATTGTCCGACTTAAGAGCTTCTTGAAGCGCTCAGGATGGTTCAACGCGGGAAACTAGGGATATCCATATCTCTAGTTTCTGTGGTATCACAATGGACTATACAGTCTAAGTGAGTCTGTCTATTCAGACTACCACACTGACCTAATCTAACCTAACTTTGGAGCATTACAATATTACGATTACAGTTAATTCCGTTGTTTGCCTTCAAAGCAATAAACCGTAACTTTTCGCTGGAGGCTGTTAAGGAAAACTTGGTGTGTAATAAAACGAGGATAGAGGCAAGTTCACCTTGTTGACATGAAAACTCGGGTGCCACTTGCGGGCTGACGATACATTTTGGGGAATCAACAAAATTTGGCACAAACATTTTGATTTATCAACTGAAAATGGACAGTAACAAATCAATTCAACATTGTTTCATTATATTTGTGTAAACAAAATAGGAGGCAGCGCATAGGCTACTTCTCTTCTATTGTAATGAAATTGCGGCAGGTTTATTCTTTAGAACGAAGTTTTCTGCAGCCGTTAAAGAAAAAGAAAAAAGAAAAAAAAGAGTACACTACGAAATTGGCAAGGCCGCTATAGCTTTCGGTGCTTTATTCTGTTACCGCTGGAGTGATTTTAATTCAGAACTCTTTTTATAACCATATATAATGGCTAAATAGTTATAATGACTTTAAAATATAGCTTGAAATATTAGAAATTTAGTATTTCAAATTTATTTTTAAATTTATACAATAAACCTATGGCAGGTGATACTGTAGACTTCAGATACTGTATACTCGTATGCAGTGCCCAAGAAAGATTACTTTGGAAATATAATCCCAAATATTTAACTGAATAAACTTCTGGCATGTCTTCCCCGTCTACGTATATACTAAAGTTGTCGTTGAACCGACAATGTGACCTAAATTTTATCAATTTCGTTTTATTTGAATTAAGGAAAAATTTATTAATACGCAAATACTCTATTAATATACTTGCTCCGCGTTCTATGTAAGGATTGCAGCCATTTCATATTTATATGGATAAAAAATAGCAAAATCATCAGGGTACAAAAATATTTTACCTGACAAATTAATATTTTTCAAGTCATTTATATGTATATAATATAAAGAGAAAATTAGAAGGAAGCCAATACACTTCCCTAGGAGACTCCATGTTCCAGTAGTTTCAAAGTACTTTTACTGGTAACAATTTGTACAAATTGTAGCAGCTTCGTTAAATAGTTCTTTAAGAGAAAAAGTTCTTTGTACACAATAAAATCTGAGTTTCTGAAGTGAGATATAATGGTCAACTATATCAAACGCTTTTGACAAATCATAAAAAATTCCAGCTACATGCCTACACCATACCATAGCATGTCTTTTAAGTTCCTTAACTAGTCAGCTTCCCACTTTAGTCACCATCAAACAGAAATCTAATGACATTACCGGGGAATATTTGCTCCAAGCTCGGAAATTGTGAGTTGCTTCAAAAATTCTGCGAAAGGTTCTGATTACCCCCAAGTGAATAACAATAAGAGAGCCCGAATTAGAAATTTCCCCATTACTCTCTCTCAAATTTTCTTTGAATTTGGTACACAATTACACTAAAAAAAAGGTCGTACTGAATTTAAATTGAAAACATACTCAAAATAAGTGCAGCAAATCTGGTCAATACTAGTAATTTTATTTGAAACGAATAAGTAAAACTTAAATTGGTAAAATTTTATTTTATATATATATCATATATGTACTGTCATCTGAATTGTTATTAATTTAGTTAAAGGTTTGTCATTTACGAATATGGGTGCCACGAGCCACACAACACGACCGATTTTGGATTTATTGCTTGAGAAGCTTCCAGAAAGAGTAATTTCATATTCTGGCGACGTCAATTGGCCACCAAGATCATGGGATTTGACGCCGTTAGACTTTTTTTTGGACTACGTCAAAGACCGTGTCTACGCGGATAATCAATGCCTAAACGTTGGAGCATTTGAAATCCAACTTTCGTCAAGTCATCTCCGAGCTGACGACCGAAATGTGCGAAAAAGTGGTCGAAAATTACCTCAAAAGGATCCACTGCTGCGACCAATCTAGAGGCGGTGATTTAAATGACATTGTATTTCATACAATTAAAAGGAAAAATACTCATATCCCATAATAAAACAAGCTCAATTGTTAAAAACTTTTATATTTTAAACTTAGTGGCAATATTTTACTTTGCAAAATTTAGTGGTATGCAAAAAAATATATATTTTGAAATATCCTCAACCCTCTCACAGAACCCTAACCCATCCAGAAGTCATTAGAGACAGCTAGGGAATAATCTGCCTTTACGTGAACCCACATATTAATACTTATATATGTGGACAGGCCAGAAATGCATCTGGTTGGTGGTAAATGTTGCGGACAATTTTCAGAATATCAATATGATATATCTCAATATGCATATATCTCAAGGGATGCTAGATTGTACTTGCAATAGTCTAGAATGACTTCAATAAGAAATCAACTAGGAAAGAGGCGGACAATTGGGAAATATTTAAAAATGTACAATATGTAATCCAGTTCGATTTAATTTTGCAAGGTGACACTCGAATCGGGCCAGTATTTTAAAAATTCAAATTTAAAGAGACGATAGATATTAAATGGGAATTGATAAACACTTATAAATATATCACTTAAAAAAGTTGTATGATTATAATATAGATATTTATATGTTATAAATTTGTAAATGTTGAATTCTAAATGCTCTATTAAGTTATTACTTAAACAAATTCAATATAATTAAATTTTGGGCCAATTACACAAATCTATTCTTCATTGGCATTTATATTGATTGTGGATCAAGCATGAACAATTTCGTCATGAAAATGGTTTTGGATTAATGTCGCTTATACGTTCTCAATCGAATATGCTGTTACAAAGCTAGAGAAAATCTAACATTTTTGAAAACCAATTTGGAAAACAAGTTCTTTATGCAAGATTATAATTTTTTTGTAAAATAAAGTTTAATAAAACACACATGAAGCTATGATTTCGATGAAACTTTTATTTTGTTATATTACTTATTTTGCTTATATTATAATGAAATTTAAAGAACTACCTCTGAACTTTTGTGAATTATCCGCGTAAACACGGTCTTTAACGAACCTCACGAAAAAATCTAACGGCGTCAAATCGCATGACGCCGCCAAACGTTAAATTACGCTTTCTGGAAACTTCTCTTGAAGTAAAGCTAAAATCGGTCATGTTGAGTGACGTTTGAATCACCACTTTTGTAATAAGTCTTAACTACCCACTAACGCATTCTTCGTTTGTTAAACTATCCATATTCGTAATTTCACTAAATAAATAAAACTTTAGATGACAGGTATTTGAAACTACTAAATGGGTAACCCTGTACAATACCAAGTTATGAAGTCATGAAGTCATTCTAGTTACCACACATACAAATTCATCGATTTAACAAATACCATCGGTCCATTAGTAATTTCTTAGCGGAGGACATCATGTTTAATTTAGAAGATATTTTTAAAAGAACCAAGTGGCGTGCCAAGTCCCTTGTGGAACCCTCAACACTTTCGCACCAACGCAGAGGCAGTGGGACATTCATCTGACCGAACTGTACTGTTTTGTATTGGTTTTAAACTTGCTTCAAGCATACGGGTATGTAAAAACAAGTTTAACTGATCTATTTTACGTGTTTCAAACAAAAGGAGGTATTGTAGGCAGAGCCCACACGTTGTTACAAATAAACTGCCCGAACATTTTTTTTGAGTACGAAATGTTATCTTTTTAGTGTCATCTAATGCAACTCGATCGCTCTCATACAGTATGAGAGGAAATTCAATCAATTGAAGAATACGATTGGTGTTAAGATCTTCTTTTCCATCAGATTTTTAGTTTCTAGAATTTTATTTGCTTTTTGCAAATCGGCCTTTTTTTGTCTTTTTAGCTTGTCCCAAAACTGGATAGAAATACGAAACTGAATTAAAAGCCGCAAAAAAAAATCAAAAAAAAATTTCGCCCTATTTTTCTGATATACGATTTTTTTTGTTTAGTTATTAACAATTATTACTTAATTATTTTATTTTTTGATTTCTATTTTTTTATTTTTTTCGTCTCACAAAGCTGGGTATATATAAATGTTAACATCAAAAATGTTTACGGTACTAAAAACTCTTTAATTTTATCATATTATATTAACTTTGCTATTGCTAAAGCCATGATTTCATTAGGATGGATCAGCATAAAGAGCCTTCATGAAAGTTCAGTTTCAGGTTGATTTTTGATATTGCAAAAGTTTGTTAAAAATTTGTTCCTGATTCTTATTGGAAAACTTTTGGTGTCCGTATTAATATAAAGAACTTATATTTGATGTAAACAACACTGACTCATAACCATTTTCTTGCCGAAAATGTACATACTTGGCCTGCAATAACTATAAATGCCATTGAACAGATTGAATTATTTTCAACTTTTTGAAGTAAAAAGTTAGGAAATTGTTTTGTGGAGGAAAATAAAAATAGTAATGGAACATATCAAAATGTGTAAGATTTGGCTATTCATATTATAAGGTTATTAATTTTTCGGTTTCAAAAGAAAAGTCAATTAACATAAAGCTATGATTTCGAAGAAACTTTTATTTCATTATAATGCCTGGAACTTGCCATTCTGTAAAAATACTCGTACAATGTCATTTAAATAACCGCTTCTGGATTGGTTGCAGTCGTGGGTCCTTTTGAGGTAGTTTTCGAAAATATACAACCTAATGACACCTCCAGACCATAACGCACACCAAACAGTCTAGTTTTCCGGATGCAATGACTTTTCCACAATCACTTCTGTGTTCTCCAAGCCCCATATGCGACAATTTTGCTTATTGTCGTAACGACTGAGTGAGAAATGAGCTTGATCGCTGAAGAAAATTTTGTTCAAAAAATCTGCATTGAAAGCCTGTTGCTGTAGTAGCCAATCATTATATATATGTCGTCGTGAATGGGCAGTCGGCTTTAATTGTTGCGGGAATTGCGGGGGTAAAATTTCTAATGCAAAATACGCCATAATGAGCCGTAAGATATTCCCAATTACTGAGAACGCCGTGGAATCAATAAATTCAGATTATCCGTCGCACTTTCACTAACAAAAGCGATATTGTCGGCGGTGCGTCCATTGCGATGATTTACAAATCTGACTACGTCTCTAACTCTTCCAGTCTCTTCCAATTTTGTTTTATAATCTTGTCAATTCCTTGCGCAGTCGATAATGACGACCATAATCACTCCGTAATGAACAAAAAGTGGCCGTTTGAATCATCACTTTTGTAGAAAGTTTTGGCTGTTTTCATGCGTTTTTCGGTTGTTAAACGATCCATTTTCCTAAATGACAAATCTTTCACTAAATAAATAACACTTCAGATGACAGGTGTTTAACAGCTGACCGGCGGATTTGAAACGACTAATGGATAACCTGTTACTATAAATTAAAATTGAATCCACAACATCTGTTCATCAAGTCAAATTCAATATGTGTCGTCTCTTTAAAATTAAATTCTAAAAATACTAACCCGATTCTGAGTACATATTGTAATTTTGCAATATCTTTGACTCTTCTGTCTCTATCTTATTAGGTTTCGTATTGAAATCATTCTAAACTTATATAACACATCAAGGACGAGGTTATCTTAAACACGATATTGCGTCTCTTGGGAAATTTATATAACTAACTTCATTTCTATGCAATTTTGTTCTTCCTTCAGCGATGTTAGTTTTGATAGTACGAAAATTGTCTGAGATGCTCTGGTGACAACCAAACAACCAGCACCGGATGCATTTCTGGCTCATCCACATAAATAAATAAATGTTATTGTGTGCGTTTACACATAGGCTCATATACATATATAGGGTGATTTTTTAAGATGTACGTTTTTCAGGTTGGTAGCAGCAGGTTGGTAATGTCGTCCAACCGTCATCTGGCAAAGTGAAAAGTGTACGTTATACTCCACCATTTCATAATGGAAAGATTAACAAACGAACGATTGCAAATCGCTGAAATTTATTATCAAAATTCGACAAATGTGACAAATGTGCATCGTTTGATACGACCATTTTATGGTCGTCATAACCGACCTGCTAAATCAACAATTCGTGCTGTTGTCTCCAAATTTACTTTGTTGGACATAAAACCATCGACTCGCATGCGTAGAGTGCGTACCGAAAAAAATATTGCAGCCGTAGCGACCAGTGTTAATGACGATCGTGAAATGTCAATTCGTCATCATTCTCAGCGATTGGGCATGTGTTACTCAACCACAAGGAATTTTTATTTTTGCTCCAATTGGCTGAGCTGAACTAAGTTGACATGTGGTTTCATCAGGACGGTGCAACATGGCACAATAAACGATGAAACAATGGATATGTTGAGGGATGAATTTGGTGGGCAGCTTATCTCTCGATTTGACCCTGTGAGTTGGCCCCAAAGATCTTGCGATTTAACGCATCTTGATTATTTCTTATAGGGTTATGTCAAGTCGTTAGTCTACGTGGACAAGCCGGACACTATTAAAGCCTTACAGGATATCATAACACGCGTTATTCGTGGAAGGCCGATATGCTTGAAAAAGCGACGACAAATTGGACATTCCGAATGGACATTTATGTAATTATCTTTAAAAATTAAATGGCAACGACCGATTTATTGATTCTATTAAAAAATTTTAATATATGATGCAAATTTGGGCTTTTTATTCGATTAAAAAAAAAACTACGATTAAAAAATCACCCTATATTAACCATCTGATTGTTAAGTAACTTTGGCACATTACTTCCTTGTTGTCTGGAACAGTTTTCAAAAATCTCTTTCGCAATTTGGTTTCGCAATTTTGGTTTTAAGAGGCAAAAGCTAATAGTTTTTCAAAATATAGCTCACTTTCTTAAGAAATATGAATATTTTTAACTTGGCCTCATAAAGAAAACCCGAAAAATCAGCTTACTCTCTGATCAAACACTAAAATGCCGAATTTCAGGAATATAATTATAATATAATAAATATAATACATTCATGTTTTCTAATAATTATATTGAGAATATATCAAATATCGATATCAATTAAATGTTCCATTTAGTATTGGGAATTTAATAATTGAAAATGGGAATATCTGCTTTGTATGGAATCGAAATTATATTATTGGTGTAATAGATGGCGCCAGCTGTAAGTGCTAGTCGATTCTGCCATAATCTAAACGTCATGAGCCAAGCATGGGCATGTAGTAAACATACTGCTTCGACACAATAGTGATTTTTTTTTTTGACGTCATATATATGACATAATAATATGTATGATTTTGCTAAATAAACATCATATGCGGGAAGTATTGATTTTCTTCTTTCAATCGAAGAAAACGGCGGCTGAAGCTCATCGAGAGCTTCAAAGCGTTTACGGAGATGCTGCTGCAAGTGAAACAATGTGTCGAGATTGATTCCGTCGCTTAAAGACGCTGATTTTGATGTTGACGGCCGCTTGCGTGAAAAAAAACACGAAAAACCTTCGAAGACATTAAATTGACGGCATTGCTTAATGGGGATCCGTGTCAAATGCAGGTAGAGCTTGCTTCAGTATAAGGAGTTACTCGCCAAGTTATTTCCAAACGATTGCTTGCGTTGGGAATGATTCAAAAGCAAGGAACTTGACTTCCTTATGAGTTGAAGCTAAGGGACGTTGAGCGTCGTTTTTTTGCCTGTGAACAATTGCTTCAGCGACAAAAAAATTGAGAGTTTTCTTCATCGTATTGTAACGGGTGATGAAAAATGGATTCATTAAGCAATAAAAATTAAAGAAAGTCATGGGGGGTGCCCGATCATGCTTCTACGTCGTCACCTCGGCCGAATGTTATGCTCTGCTTTTGGTGGGACCAGGTTGGTGTTATTTATTACGAGCAAAACCATCACTGGGGATCGGTATGACTGCATTTAATGTAATTGAGTCGAATTCTGCCCGAGAAACGCCCACGATACGCTGAGAGGCACGAAAAAGTCATTCTTCAGCATGGCAACGATCTACCTCACGTGGCCGTTAAAACTTACCTGGAAACGCCGAAACGGGAAGTCTTACCACTTCCACCATATTCTCCAGATATGGCGCCGTCCGATTATTATTAGTGTTTTCCGTTCGATGTCAAACGGTCTGTCTGACCATATGACGACATCAAGGAATGACTAGATTGGTGGATACTTTTAAAAGATGAACAGTTTTATCGTGATGGAATTCAAGCTTTGCCAGAAAGATGGGAAAAAGTAGAAGCCAGAGATGTGCAATACTTTCAATGAGTCATTTTTAAAGTTTATCATACCAATGGGAAAAGTAGAAGCTAGCTGGGCTAGTATTGCCCATCATACTTTCAATGAGTCATTTGTAAAGTTTATCATACCAATTGATTTAAACGTTATTTATATTTTGCTTGTGGATATTTATACTGACAAGAAACTCAAAAAAGTGAATTTCTTAGAAACTGATGGAATTTTGTTTCAGTTTTCTTAAGTGGCTTGAAGTGTAGTTTATTTAGTACGATGAACTTGTTAAGTTTAAAGACATTACAAACAAACTTTAGACATTCGCAAGTATGCATTCGTTATTGCGAAGTTTCTTTACAACATGAAACTGTTAAAGAGTAATAAATGAGTCAAGCATTTAGAAATTGTGCAGATTGCCGGTATGATTTACAATTTTATAATGTAATAAGTTTAATCATTTATTTATTTAATCAAATCCGTTATCAAGTATATGTCGACAACAGAAACGAACTCCCAGAGATTCGGCCTCAAGTGCTCCTTCATCATACCAAGATTTGTGTTAAGTTAACTCTAGTCCTTTCAATAGAGTTTTCATTGTTTTCTTTTGCGCCGTTCATTCAATTTGCAAGTAGGATGATTTTTGTCCATCAGCTCAATGTGAGCCAATCAGCGCAATTATTATACTTTCGGATACAGCTCCTTATCCATATGGCACCGATTTACTACGTTGGCGATGATGGGTCTAGAAGGCTCACAGAATTAATTTATTAGTCAGCGTTATTATCCAGAATTTTGCGTCGTACATCAAGGCAAGTAGAAGCGAGGCTGGTGCAATTGGATTTATATTGCTCGAGAAATTTTGCCACTAAATCGCTTTCTTATGTTTATGAAAAATAACTTACTTCTAGTTACCGGACTAAGATTTCTTATTTTGGTGACGAGAGAAACGGCTTCCACCGTTATAATGTTTATTATAAAGGGAGATTTTTTAATCTTGGTCTTTTTAAAAATTGAATAAAACACTCAATTTGCATCATATATTAAATTTTTTTATTGGAATCGATAAATTGGTCTTTGCCATTTAATTTTTAAAGATAATTTCATGTAAATGTTGTCCGCGGCTCCGTCTGAACATTTCTATTCGGAAGGTCCAACCTTTGGCCCTTTTTTCGAGCATTTCAGCCTTATCCTGTAAGACTTCAATAGTGTTCGACTTGTCCACATAGACTAAGGACTTGACATAACCCCACAAGTAATAATCAAGAGGCGTTAAATCGCAAGATTTTGGTGGCCAACTCACAGGGCCAAATCGAGGTATACGTAAGCTGCTCACCAAATTCATCCCTCAACATATCCATTGTTTCACGAGCAGTGTGGCATATTGCATCGTCCTGATGAAACCACATATTAACCAAGTTCAACTCAGCCAATTGAGGCTGAGTCCACGGTCGCCTTTGAAGGAAAATAGACCGATGATGCCACCAGCCCATAAACCACACCAGACATCGTTTTTTCGGGATGCATCGGTAATTCAAGTATGGAAAGTGGCTGTTCATCACTCCAGATGCGAGAGTTTTGCTTGTTTACGTATCCGTTCAGCAAGAAATGAGCCTCATCGCTGAACACAATTTTTCGATAAAACAGCGGATTTTCATTGAGCTTTTGTAAGGACGTTGTGGTAAGTCATTCGGCTTCAATTCTTGGGTGAGTTGAATTTCATTGGCTTTCAAACCCAAACCGACGTGTAAAATTTTCCTTGTGGTTGAGTAACACATGCCCAATCGCTGAGATCGGCGACGATCGTCAATAACACTGGTCGCTACGGCTGCAATATTTTCTTCGGTACGCACTCTACGCATGCGAGTCGATGGCTTTATGTCCAACAAAGTAAATTTGGTGCGAAATTTGGAGATAACAACACGAATTGTTGATTCAACAGGTCGATTATGACGAACATAAAATGGCCGTATCAAACGATGCACATTTGTCACAGAGCACGAATTCTGATAATAAATTCCAAAGATTTGCAATCGTTGCTCGTTTGTTAGTCTTTCCATGATGAAAAGACAGAGTATACTGTACACTTTTCACTTTGACAGATGACATTTGGACGCCATTACCAACTAGTGCTATCAACCTGAAAAACTTAAATCTTAAAAAGTCACCCTGTATTGCATGCACAAAGACTCGCTGGTTAGAACAGACTGAAAGGGTAGGACAGGCCTTAGGGAAAATCAACCCGAAATATTTGGAACATGTGTTAGAAGTGTCCGTTTTCTTTATTGTACTTAGAGCAGTGCCAGTGTTTATTTTTGACACTTTAGTAAAATTCTTGCGCTTCATTTCTCTATCCATACCCACCTACTTCCTCGCTTCTTACTTTCATCCCTGCCACTCATATGTTCATTTGGTCAATCCATTTGTAGCAATTAAAAATACTCATCTGTGATTCCATAAAGTTGCACATAGTGATAATGTGATCATAATAAAAATCATTGTCGATCAAAGAATGTACGTCCGTCGCATGTTTGTTGAAAGTATGATAGCGGTCACATGCTAATGATAAAACAAAAATGATGCAATTTTTTTTCCAAACAAATTTTGGTGGAAATTTCATATTAAAAGTCACCCTTAATTGTGGGCCACCTTTCTCTGATTTTTGGTTGTTTTTCATAACTATTTATGGGCGTAATTTCAAACTAGAAAATATTCCCCTTTTGCACGGTAGTTATTATCAGCGGCTCAACTGTTTGTTTTTGTTGAAGTCTTTTTTCCATCTCTTTACAGAATTAACTAAATAATACTTGGAAAATTTATGATGGAAAGGCTCAGCACAGAACAAAGAACCAAAGCTGTTCAATTTTACTTTGAAAGTCAGCATTCGATAACTCAGATAACATCGAGATTTCTTTCATGTTCGAAATGCTCCTAGCACTCCAACAATTTGCCGATTCATTCAGCGTTTTGGGCAACAATGGGCTGTCTGGTCTTCCGCGTGCTGGAAGACCTTGAAATGAAGTGACCATTGCTCGAGTGCAAGCAAGTATTGAGGAAAACCCCGATACCTCCAACAGGCGACGTTCTCAGCAGTTAGAGATGTCTAGGCGGTCTTTGCAAAGAATTTTACATATGTTACATCTTTTCCCATATAAGATGCAATTGGTTCACGAGTTAAAACCAAATGAAGTACAAGAACGCATTCAATATAGTCGCCGTTAACGTTACTTATGCGCCAGCCTTTATAAACCTGTAATAAATAATTTGTATTTCAGATTAATTTTTGCTTTTGTATACAACGTATACTCATTAAAATATCAACTTTTTTAAGAATAAAAAATTCAAAGTGAAAACATGAAATGAAAAAAAATCGAGCGAATTTTGCGCAAAGAAGTTTTCCCGCTCTGTCGATATGCTTACTTATTTATTTGTACAACAATTCATACGAAAAACATCGCGCTATTTTTATTTCGCGTATTAGTTAAATAATAACCGCATTATTTTTGTTTATGGGACTTAGTCGTCCGCTTTATTGTGATTCAGTGTTCAGAATGAATGACAAAAATATGAACAAGTATTAATACGTACTTATGATTATTGTAAATTGTCGACGATGAACAATTGCTTTGCACAACCAACATCCGCCACGAGTAACAGAATTCCTTGAATTTTGTCTGTACGTCTTGTGAATATTGAGAAATAAGAGTTTTTAGCACCGTAAACATTATTGATGATAACATGTATGTACATGGTGTCCGTCTGGAAGGTATACTAAAGTGAAGAAGTTTGTGTTTTGAAAAGATCACAAAATATAGTCTTTTTTTGATTGGACATTTCCTTCCAAATATGGTTCGATTAGATCATAAGTTATACGATAAATAACTCGTGCGATTTTTTATACGATACGCCGTGCTCAGGAGCTTGGTATTCAAGGAACAACTTTGGCCACAATTTTGCACAAGGATTTGCATTTGTTTCCATTTAAGATTCAGTTGACACAAGAGCTTCTTCCACAAGAGCATTTACGCCGCCGTACATGTGCCAATAGGATGTTACAGCTCGCCCATGACAACTACGATTTTCATGAAAAAATCATAATGAGTGACGAGGCATATTTTCATTTGAATGGATACGTGAACAAACAGAACAGGGCAATGGAAAACCCTCAAATTATTCAACAGTCACCTTTGCATTCATTAAATGTGACAGTCTGGTGTGTAATTTGGTCAGGAGGAATCATTGGACCTTACTTCTTTGAAACTGCGTAACGGTGACTGTCAATATGGAACGATATCGTGATATGATTGAAAACTTTCTAACGCCGCAACTGCATACTTTGGGCTTGATTAACATGTGGTATCAACAAGACGGTGCCACATCGCATACAACCAGGATTACAATGGAATTACTGCGTGACCTCTTTTCACAACAAGTTATTTCAAGAAATGGTGATGTTGATTGGCCTCCACGGTTGCCTGATTTGACTGCTCCGGACTACTTTTTGTAGGGATATCTGAAAAGCAAGGTTTATGCAAACAAAGCAGAAACGCTTGAGCAACTCAAACTAATTATTCGTACAGAAATTAATGAAGTACCGCTGAAATGTGTGAGAATATAATGAAAAATGTGCTCAAAAGGGCTCGAATTTGTGAGGCGGACATTTATCTGATATTGTTCCATACATAATTGCCGACATTAAACAAATCATTTATCAATATAAGATCCCTTCTCTTTCATTTAATCAAAAATTATAAACAAACAAAGTAGTATACCTTCCCGACGGACACCCTGTATTAGTCTTTATTAGTCCTATTTCCAATGTAATCTATAATTTTGAACGCTGTTACATTAAGTTTTATTTGCCACATCTTACGAAGGAATATACTGCTGACAGGGTCATAGTGTGAACAACTAAATTAACTCACATAGCTCAAACTCTTTGATGGCCTGGGTGTAATCAATTAGTTGTATAGCTATATTGTCTTACTAATAAAAAAATACATGCATATATGACAGGCATATGCGCCATTACTTAATGACATTTGTCATTCGAGTGAACTTTCTAGAATAGCCTTCCCTTCGAACTGCATGGATAAAATTGTTGAAATAAGTAATTAGCATGTTTGGAACTTACTGAAGTACTTCATCTTATGTTTGTCTCACAAGCAAAGATAATAAAGCCTCTTTAATATGGTCTTCTTTAAGATATTTGTTTTGTGGGTTTTTGCCCATTATAATAGCTGTTATTGAATGGCTTCAAAGTAAAAATATAAAAAAAAACCAAGTCAAATGCCAAAAAAGAGCTTTGGTTTGTTTCAGTTTCTGAAATCCGATAGCAAATCGAATGTTTCGGCAACTGAAACAAAATTATATTCAACTTTGCTTCTGCTTCATATATCCACAACGAAATTATAAACAATTTTGATTTTGATTCATAAACCCGAAACGAAATGTATTTGTACTTCATCTGAAATTTTTCAATTCAGTAATAAATTGAATAAATCGAAAAAGTTTCAGAAAATCAATTATTTGAACCACTGCTACTTTCCGCAGTTTGGTGGCAGACCTTTTTCTCTTTCTAAGAAAGGGAATTACATTTGCTTTCAGTTCTGATTTAGATTAACAAACTAAACTGCATAAAATTATACTTTCGTTTCAGGTTCTCGAATCAAAATATCTGTTTCATCAGGTTTTGATACAGAAACAGAATCAAAAACGTGGGTTTGTAATTTCGTTTTATGTAAAAAACAAATCAATATCAATTCATCAATAATCAATAAACTGATTTGTTTTTTCGGATATGAATCAGAAAAAAATTCTAATGTGTTTTAAGTACATTTAAACGAAACTAAACTTTCGTGAAGATCCCGGCAAAGCTATTGACAAATTAAAATATAGCTGTAATTTCGATGAAACTTTTATTTCATTATAATGCCTGGACTTTGCCATTATGTACTAAATACTCGTACAATATCATTTAAATGACCGCCTCTCGATTGGTTGCAGCAGTGGATCCTTTGGAGGTAGTTTTCGGCCACCTTATCGCACATTTTGGGTGTCATATCGGCGATAACTTGACGAATGGTGGTTTCCAAGCGCTTCAGCGTCTTTGGGATTATCCGTGTAAGCACGGTCTTTGACGATCATTTTGCGTGGCTCGTGGCACCATCTTGTTGAAAGAACATATCGTCCAGTTCATAATCTTCAATTGCAGGCCAAAAAAAGTCGGTTATCATACGACCATACAGCTCTGAATCGACGGTAAAGGTACCTTTCGACTAAATTCGTCCCGATGACACCTCCAGACCATAACGCGAACCGAAAAGTCACTTTTTCCGGATGCAATGGCTTTTCCACAATCACTTCTGGCTTCTCAAGGCCAGAATTGTCTCTCCCGATTGCGACAATTTTGCTTGTTGACGTAACCACCAAGTGTGAAATGAGCTTTATCGCTAAAGAAAATTTTGTTTGAAAAATTAGCATTGAAAGCCTGTTGCTGTAGCGGGTGGAGATGAAAATCCAAATGCAAAGTACACCATAATAAAACGTAAGATATTCGTAGGTCCAATTACTGAGAATGTCATGGAATGAACAAATTCGGATTATCCGCCACATTTTCACTAACAGAAGATATATTTTCTGCATTACGTACATTGTGATGACGCACAGGCCTGAACACATCAGTAACGCTTCCAGTCTCTTCCAATTTTTTTATAACCTTATCAATTTCTTGCACGCTCCTTAGTGCATGGAAGGTGCCCACGTTTGAATCACCACTTTCGTAGTAAATTTTAACTATTTTTACGAGTACTTTTACTGCTATAGTAGGAACTTTAGCTCATTGCTCGGATTGCCTGTGTTATAAAGAGTTATGCATTTTCTCCTCACATTAGTGGTTAAAACCAACACTAAACTTATACAATCTTGAAGGAAGTTTGACCTGTAGACAAATGCGTATTGCTGTTGTGCATGTGCATCACTGGGCCAACTACAGGTAGGAGTCGCTACCGTCATCCTCCGTAAAAAATCATAATTACTTCGCTAGAGAACGACGCCTCCTCTTCAGTGAACCATTGGCTGGAGGATGATAGAGAGCGGCAGGAATTCTTTAAAATCCCATTGCCGGCGCCTATGTTTGCGGAATACCATATTTGGATATAACGTCTCTAAACAATACTATGGTACCAATACACGCCAATCCGTCGATCGTGAGAGAATACATATTGAGTTGTTGTTATTTGGATTAAAATTTCTGGCTGTTGATCTAGGATTAACTTCCTCTCTCTCTTTATTTCGGTTTTAAAATATCGCAGAGGCTTAACTCAATTATATTACCTGCACGGTATCTGTACTTGATAACGCGGTTATGTTCATTTGTTTTGTATTTCTTGGCTGGCGGAAATGCCGGCTTATATTCATTGAGAACATCTCCAAATTCAAATGATGCGCTTTCATCTTATACACAATAATTATAACGTTTATTTCATTTTCTTCAGGTTTTCATAGCCAGTTTATAAAGGGTGTCCCAACAAGAACGCAAGATTTAAATTTGGCGCCATTCGAAGTGTCATTGTTTGACATTTGAACAATTGTTATTGTTTGATAGTAGAAGGCACGAGGTTAGTAAAAATGGAGCGCTACACGAATGAACAACGCGTTCTCATTGTGAAATTGTTTTACCAAAATGGTGAAAGTTTTTCGTTTACAGTTCGCATATTGCGATCAATTTGGGGTCACAATAATGCTCCAAAAGAGTTAACTGTAATGAGATTAATGGATAAATTTGCAAAACTGGGTCTGTTAGTGATGTAAAGACAACAACGCGCCTTCGACCAGGTCGATAGACAGAAAATGTCGCAAAATGTCGCAAATGTGGTACGTGATGATGTCGCTCAAATTCCATCCACCTCAATTCGACATCGAGCTCAGCAAATTGGTGTCTTCAAATCCACTATGCTGCGAATTTTGACGAAAGATTTGCATCTTCATGCATACAAAGTTCAATTGACTCAGGAACTGAAGCCAGCTGACCATGGACAGTGAAGGGAGTTCGTTAATTGGGTATTGGGGAGACAACATGAAAATGCTGATTTTGCCGATAAAATCATCTTCAGTGACGAGGCCCATTTCCATCTTGATGGCTTCATCAATAGGCAGAATTGTCGCATTTGGGTGAGGAAAATCCTCGAGTGATTCACGAGAAGCAAATGCATCCTCAACGTGTCACTGTGTGGTGTGGATTTTGGGCTGGAGGAATAATTGGACCTTTTTTTTTTTTTTGATGAAAATGAGGCATGTCAAGCGCAAACAGTCAATGGTGTTCGGTATCGTGCAATGAAAACCAGTTTTTTTGTGCCTAGTATTGAAGAAATGAATGTGGAGCGTTTCAACAAGACGGCGCCACATATCATACAGCCAGAGAAACAATTCAATTGCTGTATCAGTCATTTAAATCTTGCGTTTTTGTTTGGGCACTCTTTATTACAATTGTGGTAGGTTGCATTACCATCGCAGAGCAACTCTTTCCTTATAGACTTCAGTACTACTACATAAGGGCAGTTTTTCATTTGCAACGTCAATGGTTAAATTTGTTTTCTTTTTTTTTTAATTCTGTATTTATTACAATCTGTCCTTGGACATTCAGTAATATTTACATTGGCCTACATACTACTTAAATACTAAAATTTTATTTTTATTCGGGAACACTTCCTTGAGTATCCCTACTGCTATATCGTCCTGAGTAGCCAGGTCCTGTGTGGTTCTCTTCCTTATTCTGGTAAATAATGGTGTTACGTTCATCAGATTGGACGCCAGTTGATTCGGATGTTGTTGAATACGATTCATGTATCTAGCGGAGTATTTTTGGACTTCTTCCTTAATGAAGGGTGTTTTCAATTCTCTATGCAATTGTTTGTTCGAGAAGTATCTGGGTGCACCGGTAATGGTTCGCAGTACTTTGGATTGAAAGCGTTGCAATATTTCAAGGTTGGAGTTTGCTGCAGACCCCATAACTGGATTCCATATGTCCATACGGGCTTTAAGACACATTTATAGATTGTTAATTTGTTGTCTAGAGATAGTTTGGATTTGCCATTCAAAAGCCAATTTAAGGATCTTAGTGGTTAAATTTGTTGGAAAAAATTTCTTATCATTGCATTGATTGTGCTTAAAATTAACAAGACTTGATTGTGAAAATAATTCATTAACTTAATTGGAAATCACAGGTAAAACTTTCATTCATATATCAGAAACATTTAACGAAATTAATTTAATTTTGGTGTGGGCTAAAGGAAGTCGATATTCATGAAATTAGGTTTTATGGTTTCATTGCCATGATGATAGCAGTTATTTAACAATTTAAATTTTTAAAATGAAATGGCACAATACTAAACGTATCGGCAATTACCCAGCATATGCGGCCATATTATATCACAATAACTATACGAGGGCGACGCCAAAACTGGCCAGATAGACGTATAGATGGTACCATTGGTTTAAAAAAAAAATATTTTGGTGAAAATTGGAAACTTTTGAAAACATATGTTTTAAGTTTCAAGACGCCACGTTATTTAGTATTTTTACATGAGCCATTAAAAGTATACGATCTCAGTGAATTTGTAAACATGGAAAAAATTGGTCACCGTTATGTAAATCAATATTTCAATTCGAAATGTCTCAATCCAACAGATAAAAAAGCTGAGCTGGATTCTACTATGGGATGTCTGTTTACTCGCTAACGACTGTAAAATATTGGGTAGCAGAGTTTAAACAAACCGTATGAGGCGTATGAGCTGCCAAGATAAACGCCGTAGTGGTCGACCAATTGAGGTGCCCACACTAGACTCGGTTAAGACAATCCACAAAATGGTATTGGATGATTGTTTGAATCGACTGAAGGCGCGTGAGCTAGCTGAAATGGTATGCATTTCAAGAAGTGCTCTACATCCTATATTGACTGAAGATTTCAAGATGAGAAAGCTGTGCGCAAGATGAGTGCCGCGCTTGCTTTCAATAGAGCAAAAACAGCGTCGTGAAGATGTTTCACCGCATTTGGCGATGTTTCACCGCATTAAGCCGAATTTTTGCGTCAATTTATAGCAATGGATAAAACCATATATCCACTACTTCACACTCGAGACAAAGGAACAGTCAAAGCAGTGGACTGCAGTAGGAGAATTGTGTCAATCTGCAGGCAAGGCCATGGCGTTTGTTTTTTGCATGCTCATTTATTTTTATTGATTAGGAAAAACCATCAACGGCGAATATTATGCCAATTTATTGCAGCGTTTAGGTGATGAATTAATGAATTATGGAAAAAGGCCACATTTGGCAAAAGAGAATGTCTTTTTTTATCAAGACTATGCACCAGCTCACACATCCTAGCTGCTTCATCATTGATTTGCTTCATTACTTACTTTATTCGTTAGATTTACCACCCTCGGTTTATTTTCTACTTCAACAATTGAAAAAAATGCCTCGGTGGTAAAAATTGTGTTAACAATGAAGAGGTGGATATTTTAAGGCGTTTGTCAGTTCATACTATAAATAGTGCATAGAAGATATTTAATATACCTGTAAAAACTATGTCGAAAGGAGATTATGTTGAAAGATAAGGAAAATTTTTCCCAACTCACACTGTGGTAATTCACAAATCTTGCTAGAAAAAATTAAAAAAAAATGTCTGGCAACATTCCTTCTGATCGTTTAATGAGCGTCTCAATGAAATAGGTAACTGTAAATCAGTTTTTGTTTGCTTGTTTTTAGCTCTGATTAGGAAAAATTGAGCTTTAAAGTCAGTTGTTGTCAACAGGTGCATTCAGATTTCAAAGAGAAGCGTATTATTTGTATGACTTTGTTCTATAATTAACAAGTCTACGGTGATTTTATTGTCATAATTTTTTTATTTTTATTAAGATTTATTTCAAGAAAATATATTACAATTTTCATTTAAATATTTCCATTGTAAGTATTAATTTTTTTTTTTTAAAGTTCAGAATGTGCAAAAAATAAAATATTTCCTTTTTTCAAGTAGAGTTAAAGCTAATTATTTCGGATGAAATCTTGATCTATATTATTCCGCTGTAAATCTATATTTTGGCTAATCTTTCAAGTATTCGCTTTAAGGTAAATCAAAAACATCTTGCGCATTTTTGCGACTGCCATACATTTTTTTTTTCGCTTCCCCAGTATGACTCTTTCGAGAAAGGATATTTTTGCAGAATGGATAAAAACTCCCAAAATACAACGGAAAGACGGCTTCTTGACATTAATAATGGTTAGATATGGTCTTCAAGATATACCAGAAGATGTGAAAAGAAATCTTAAGTCAAACATAAATATTATTTGTTTTAAGCTAGCCAAAAAATGGATAAAAAGTGGATGACATCGTGACCATTTCTTAACATCAAATTCAATTTGGCTTGATGAACCGTATATATTGCCTAAAAGTGTACAACCGAAAAGTTGTAAAAAAGCTGGGAGAAAACCGAAAAATTTTGATAACTGTAGTGAAAAAAATAAAAAAAGGAAGATGCAAATCCTTTTAGTTCAACTGATTATCGAGAAATTATTAAAGCTAGTGAAAGCGAGATTCAACCAGTCTTGGGGAAGATCTATCGGAAGCTTCATATAGTAAAGGTACGGAAGTGAAAAAGATTGTGCCAGTTACGTCCATAAAATCCTTTTTCACGAAAAAGATATTATAAGGTCTTGCATTCTTCCTATTGGACAGCGGTCAGAAGAAACTCAAGAACAAGAAATAAGGATACGAGGAAATTAAAAGAGTTGTTTACGAGAAAAACATCGAGAATAGACACAAATATAGATCTTTTCAATCGGCTATTAATTTCTTCAGATCCTTTTATCGCAAGTTTGCGTCACACTCCCCTTGGAGTTCGAAGTTTGATAACAAAAGAAGTTATTTCATTATCATCTGTTGATGCTTTTGAGGAAGAAGAATCTTTTAACGATGCGTATGAAAATCTCTATGTGTATTTATGTGCTTTATTTGTATTATTAATGTAATAAAGCAAAAACAAGTGAATAAAACAATTACTATTAAATATTTATTAAAAATATTAAAATTATTTTAATACTAAAAATGACTACATCCGACTCTTTACATAAAAACTCACCTAATAATATTATTATGTAATTAATTAGTTGTATTTAACGTAAATATTAGTATATATATAACTATGTTACTACAAATAATCTCAGAGCATGTATTTAAGAAACCAATCTTTCATCTTAAAAATATATTTTTTGTTGACAATGTAAACTATTTACATTTTGCGTCATTTTACTAAAAAAAACGTTTTTCTATTTTGAACTATTTGAACTCCATTTTTTGTTTAATACATAAGTGAGAAGTGAACCTTACGCAATTTATTAATTTTGTCCAGATAGATTTGTGATCTACTACACTGTGCGACTTTATTGTGACTTCTTTGCCAGGCCAGCTAGTTTTGAGGCCACCCTTGTATTCATTTGGAAAGAAAATTGTGTTCTTTTATAAGTCAGAAAGTTGGTTTATTGGTTTAAAATTACAGATATGGGTGTCACATCAGAATATGTAGCCTCCACTATTTCGTACGTCTCTATTTGTTGAAATAACATTGTTTTTTATCAGATAACCAAAACAAACCGAAAGGATTAATTTTTGGGAAACTTCGTAAAGGTTAAGAGATCATAATTATGGATTATGGGCTGTAATATCCGCCCCCTTCAGGTATATATTCCATGGCTATTCTTTGTTCATAAACTAATTGTATAGGAATACATCTCAAATTAGATAATGAGCCCTTAAATATATTTTTAACAAATGAATATCTTCTAAATCCTTGAACTCCTTTCTAACGTCTATTTCATTATAGCGTGAAAAATATTGTATCTCATTAAATTTAATAATAAATAAAAAATAAATGCAATAAGTTTTTAAATAATTTTACCATATTTGTTCAGCATATTTTTTAAATTTTTTTGCATAAATTTTAAACTTGGTGTTTAGTGCTGTAAGAAATATGCTGACTCAGTGATCAAAATTTCACTGACATTATGACATTTTACCCTCTACTGGCTACTACAGTCGAGGGTGAAATGCCATAATGTCAATGAAATTTTAATATACGAGTATTCACGTCTAACCTTTATAAAAAATCCTTAAATTTTGCTTTTTTAAGCTTTATGTACTATAACGTGTGATGAACAAAATATTCAATTTATTGCTTGTTTTTATTACGTCGCACTTTGGAAAATAACCGCAAAGTTTTTCGTATGAAATTGATAACAAGGCTGATGAAATGTTTATGATTAGGAAATATTACAAGTCTAAAGGTTATATTTGGAAATTGTTGCTATAGATGAAATTTGAACTGCTGGCATATATCAGTAATCAACATTTCAACCATGAATGAGAATACATTTATTCTCTGACTGTTTCCATGCAACAATCAATTTCCTGGATGCCCGCAGGTAATGGGAAGTAAATGTCAAACTTTAACACAACTGAAGCAAGATTTTTTCTATTTTTAATTTTGTACGCTAACAAACTGGTCCGGATGTCAAGGTGAAGTATGCGTATTATTCAATCTTACGATATAACTTATTTATAGGCACATTTTCGAGAAGAAGAGTACGTTTCATTCAGCATATACGAGTATAGATAAAGAGTGTCCCACCATGAACGCAAGATTTGAATTTGGCGCCATTCGAAGTGTCATTGTTTGACATTTAAACAATTGTTATTGTTTGCTAGTAGAAGGTACGAGGTTAGTAAAAATGGAGCGCTGCAGGAACGAACAACGCATTCTCATTGTGAAATTGTTGTACCAAAATGGTGTAAGTTTTGCGGCCACAGTTCGCAAATTGCGATCAATTTGGGGTCACAATAATGCTCCAAAAGAGTCAACTGTAAAGAGGTTAATGGATAAATTTGCAAAAACTGGGTCTGTTAGTGATGTAAAGATAACAACGCGCCTTCGACCAGGTTGATCGATCGAAAATGTTGCAGCTGTACGTGGTGATATCGCTCAAACTCCATCCACCTTAATTCGACACCGAGCTCAGCAAATTGGTGTCTCCAATGCAGTCAAAAAAATGTTTACAAGTGGTACAAACTTTTCACAGAAGGTCGAGAAGATGTGAATGACGACTCTTGCTCTGGACGCCGCAGCACATCAACAACCGATGAAAATGTTGAGAAAGTGAAGAAAATTGTTATGGAGAAGTTGCTGAGGATGTCCTCATATCAGTTGGCTCATGCCATGCAATCTTTTTGGAAATTTAAGCATGAAGCGTACGGCAGCGAATTTCGTTCTAAAATTGCTAAATTTTGACCAAAAACAACGTCGCATGAGCATCGCTCAGGAATTGTTGAATGACGTCAACAACGATGATCCAGATTTGCTTCAAAAGGTCATAGCTGGTAACGAATCACGAGTACATGGTTAAGACATCGACACCAAAGCCCAATCGCCCTGAAGGAAGAATCCAGGAGAGCCAAGACCAAAAAAAGCATACCAAGTTCAATCAAATGTTAAGGTTTTGCTCGCTGTTTTCTTTGATTACCATGGAGTAGTACATCAGGAGTTTTTACCACAAGGTCGTATGGTAAATAAGGAGTATTACCTTGAAGTTATGCGTCGTTTGCGTGAAACAATATGAAAAAAGGCCCGGAATTGTGGAAAAAAATTCCTACTTTTGCATCATGTGTGGTTGTGAGAAATTATTTTGACCAAAAACAGCACCGTTATCATGCCTCAGCCATCGTATTCATCAGATATGGCCCCAGCGACTTTTTCCTGTTCCCAAGATTGAAGAGACCTATAAAAGGACGGCGTTTTGCGACGATTGAGAAGGTAAAAACCGAATCGCTGAGAGAGCTCAAAGACATATCAAAAAGTGCATATCAATACTGCTTCGAGGATTGGAGAAAAATGCTGGCACAATTGTATTATATGTGAGGGGGATTACTTTGAAGGAGATAGAATAGAAATTGATGAATATATGTAAATAAATGAAATAATAAATAAATAAATAGAGCAATGTGAATTCACCTCATTTTTTGAACACACCTCGTATGTCGACTAAATGGGCCATTTGTATCGGAGATACCAGAAGGGACGTGTTGAGTCAGATGGGTTTTTTCAAATTCTGCCAATTATTATAAACAAATGCAAAGGACGACAATTTAAGTTTCTCCAGGCGACGAAATGATATCAATTTGTATGGGAGGTGCCAGAAGGAGTGGGGTGATTAAGGCCATTTACAATCACCGGCCAAGTTTTAAAAAGTTTGGTAAAGAGCAGGAATTGTTATCGTGCCATCGGACAGACAAACGGATATCGCTCAATCGACTTGAAAAGTCACAGTACTTTAGGTAATTCCTTCTGGATGTTACATTTTTGGACGTATCAAATTACATCAATAGGTAATGGAAAAAGCAAAATAAATTATGTTAAATTGAAATAAATAATAACGTCAGTATTGAAATTGCACACCCTTGAATAGGCTTGCCAACCAAAAAGAGAAAGTGTAAATCGCTCTGTTGTTATCACAAAATGCTCTGAAGTAGAGCGCAGTAAAAGGCGCGAAATAACACTGTCTGAAGTTATTTTATTACATAAATATAATTATCCTTTAGTACTACAAACGCAAATAGAATATGATGCTGCGATTTTATGTGAATATTTAATACTGGATAAACTAGTTTAGAATGCAAGCAAAACTAAAGTCGTAAGTTGCAGACCAAAACCTTTTATTAATGATACAATTAATGTTAACGACCACAGTTTTAGTATTCTAATCTCTCTAGATTTAGAAAAAGCCTTTGACAGAGTCGATCACGTTAGTCTAATAAACAAGCTTTCGCAATTATATGGCTTTGGGGGAAATACGTGCAAACTTGTGTATTCATATTTATGAAATAGGATGCAATGCGTGAGTCTTAATGGTGTGACGTCGAAAATAGTGCCTGTCAGAAGTGGAGTCCCGCAGGGTTCAGTACTTGGACCTATGCTTTTCATTTTGTACCTAAATGATGTGTTTAGTAGGTTGGATAATTGTTTATGCTTTGCGTATGCTGATGATGTTCACTTACGACGTTATTCAAGCGAAAATTGAGGATGTATTCCAATGTATAGGTATGTCTGTGTGGATGTCCTCAAATAGACTTAAAGTGAATCCGTCTCTAAGACAAAAGCAATGTTGTTTGCTTCCCATTCATGTGAATTGAATTTGCCTTACAACGGGGTAGTTATTGAATTTGTGCGCAATATTGAATTTTTGGGCGTTATAATTGACGATAAACTCTCATTTGATTTGCATATTGATAGAGTAGTTTCCCGCGTGAATATGACCCTTCGGCGGTTATATAATTCCGATTTAATAATTCCGCTTCATGTTAAACGAAAACTAGTACATAGTTTAATAATGTCGCATGTAAATTATTGTATCGAAATATATGCCGGTACAGTTAAAAGCAATATAACGAAAATCCAGTTGTCCTCTAATCGTGCTATATGTTATCTGTTCTGGCTTCGTCGAATTGTGCACATGTCTCCGTTTGTGATACAATTTTGTAGGCTTTTGTTTTTTAATTGCTTTTGTATTTTAATTTTATCAAAAATCAATCACCGCTGTTTCTTGCAGAATTAATTACATTCACTCGATCAATTCGTACTAATCAACTGATTATTCATAACACAAAGTATTATATGAGCAGATCTTTTCAAGTAAGAGCAGCCAGGCAGTTTAAAAAATTTCCAAACACATTAAAAATTGTTTCTTCGTCCCAAAACACTTACTAGAAGAGACTTCTTGCGTATTTCAATGATATTCCTCATCTATAATTATCCGTTTGACTCCCAAAATCAAACACCAGAAACCATTGCATAGTCCTAAAG
>JAHXMU010000542.1:83231-97427 GCA_019455685.1 Philornis downsi
TTTATTACTTTGTAGTGGCTGGCAAGTTTTGAAAAATCGATTCTGTAACCATGGCCCTTCTGATACCTTTCATACAAATGGCCGACTTAATTCATATATTCTTAGCTATAAATGTTTCAAGCAATTGTTTGTATTCAGCCAAATTTGCAACACGTTATGCTTTTAATGAATTTAGCTCTGAAAAAGAAAATGGACGGTAGTGTCATGTTTTTCCGGTACCTCCCATACAAATTCACCGATTTCCGATTAGACTGTAGTACCTTAAATTTTTGCATAAGCATTTGATTATAATCCTATTCATTTTTGCTACCTCCCATCCAAATCATATAATTCAACCCATATAATCCTGGATTCATATCCTTTATTAAATTTTAGAAAATGCAATGTACTGTGCATTAATTCAGAACATTTTTGTTGGCAAGAATCAAGCAATCTAGAACGCCTCTTAAGGCAGTTCAAACACTTCTGCATTCATGTAAAAAAATGTTGGATGGAGATTTATGTAGGCCAGATTACTGGTCTACAATTTCTGTACTGGATTTTCTTATACCCAATCGAGAATTTCAAAAAAAAAAAAAATTATCTAACGCAAAGAGAGGAATTAGTTGCCCCCATTCAGTTATAAAAACAAAACAATTTTAGAAAAACCTATTTCATTTGCTTTTAACCGCTCTCGAAACACTGTGGACATGTTGTCGGTCGTTATCTTATGTTGTTTAATTTAATGAACATCATCATGAACACAACAAACTGCCACAAACAATAGGATTCGTTATGTCCATATTCCTGATATTCAACACATTTTTGGCGATTATTATGTTTATAAGAAACCTTCCGACGTGGCAAAAGGTTTTGTTATACATTTGATGAATCACATTACCTCTAAAGTTTTAAATCTCTGGAAACAACTTAGTTTTTATAACTGGTGTACGAAGTTTTCTTTATTAATGACATGAGTTGACAGTTGATGAGAATTTGCTTACGAAAGATTTAATAAATCGTTTCGCGGTTCGAAAATCGCAGCCTTTTCCTCTTGATAAAATTACGTTGTTTTTTCATAAAAGTCTTTAAATTTAAGTAGATGTCATTAAATATTCACAAGTGTGGATGTTAGTAAGGAAAAGGTTCAGCTAATTAGGTGTTGTTTCCTCTTTTTGTTTTACAATCTCAGCATTTTTCTTACACATTTTATCTTTCATCTTCCATTAACACAGACGTTAGATAACACAATTTTAGTACTGACCCAAAAAAGGAAAGAATCCATGGAATCCTTTTGATATAAAAAGCAGAAGAACGACTTTCAATAATTATTTTAATCTTCAGAATTTATTTGAATGGATATAATATTACAAAATGAAGCATTAAATACGCAATACGAAACGATTCTTGTGTCGCAAATTGTATGATAATATCTTTGAAAATTAACGGTTTTTAGGTATTTTGCCCTATTAAGCAAGTTAATATCATATTCCCAGAATAATATTATACAATTTATGATTCATTCATTCATTTCAGTCAGTGCTAACTAACAGACAAATGGTTATTGTCGTGAGGGTGTATCATCTTCTTTGAGTCACAGTATAACCCTCTAATTATGGTTATTATTTTTAAACATAACTGAAGGACTTAGTTCGGAAATAATATTAAAACTGTATCATATTCCGAGCATGCTTTTTTCTTACCGCACTTGTTGGTTAGTGATATTATCTCGATAGATACTCAGATGATGATGGCACTGACTCAAGTTCTATTAGTAGACTAGAAAATAGAAGAATTTAGAAGTTAAGATGTTAAATTAAAATACATTTTCATTAAATTTAAAAACACAACAAGGCACAGCCCCATCACAGATTTAAAAACTCAACAACTTTTAGATTTCCACATGGTATACAAACCGCAGCGCAAACACCGAAAAGCATGTGGTTTACGCACAAATTTAATCTAAAAATCTAATGTAGAATTAGCTCCATGATAAAAGCGACTTTATTACCTGTATTTGCAGAAAACAGGTTTCAATTTAACAATGTTTAGTGAACGGTCCGTTCATCTTGCACGGAATGTGTTGCTTTTGAAGGGTCCAATTTTTATTCTCTAACTCACTGTCGTATAAATCAGTCTGAATTTGAGTGATGATTTTAATTTTTAATTGATTTTAAGTGTACCGATAGTTTGTGGTTTCGTTCGCGTAGACCTGCAATTTAAGAAAACCTTCCAAAATAAAGTCGCATCGATCATTCTGCTGCTCCAGAAAATTTGCCAAGTTATGCCTGCCATAGGCCGAATTCTGGGGCGCGGCGTGGAATTGATCGCGCTTTTGGTTCACGTTCGGATATTGATTGATTTTTCAATGAAATAAGCGACTCGAGTTTGGCAACCCTGGTTTAAATTGTGGACTAGGAAGGACGGCCAGAACAACTGGTTCTTATGGCACCAGTTGCTCTCATGGTATTATAATTTGTTAAAAATAAGAAAATTGACAGAACTGTCTAGTGTATTATGAGAAAAATTTTTAAATTTGATAGATATAGGCCCATATTTATAAATATCTATCTACCTATACACATATGGTCGAAAGAATGAATACAGCTGTTTATTTTTGCTTTATGTTTAATTTTAGTTACTTTAACGGAAAGTAAACATGGCAATTCTTTTTTATTTAAATAACTTTAATATGGTAATGCCTTTAAAAGTATAAACAAAACTGGGGCTTCCCCGTTGTTTTCATTGTGAGTTAGTTTTGTTTAGGTGTGATTTCAGTACTTGGTCGAAGTATTAAATACATTGCTCAATTTTTTAATATTGTCGCAGTCTGCTGTAGTCTATTTGGAAAAGCTATTTATTTTACTGTTGTTTATCTTTATTCATAACAAAATATTTTGTTAAAAAAAAAAATCAGCCATGGGTCGAAAAAGTCATTATTCTCCGGAGGAGAGAAAAATTGATTCAAGACTAAGAGAAAGTGGCCAAAGTCTTCGTTCAATAGCAGAAACTATGAATCGGCCGCTATTTTTTGTACAAAATTCTTTAAAGCCTAAAAAGCCCTTCGAAACTCGCGGAAGACCCAAAAAAAAAAACTTTAAAAACAACAGATATCTGTATTGTAATACTTTCGAAGAAAAATCCGTTTGTGTCTTCAAGAGCGATTTCAGCAGAAATTGGAAATGTAATTTCATCGCGAACGGTTCGTCGTAGACTACAAGAAGCACATTTACCAGGACGGATAGCCAAAAGAGTTCCTTTGCTTAGACAAAAAAATGTAAAGGCTAGATTGGCGTTTCCAAGAAGTCATTCCAATTGGTCCGGAGGGGACGGTGAAAAAAAAAAAAAAATTGGGAAATATTTTGTGGAGCGATGACAAAATTAATGTATTTGGAAACGACCGTGCCCGGAATGTTCGACGCCCTAAGGGTAAGGAATTCCATGTTCGCTTTACAAAGAAGACGGTCAATCACGGGGCGGCAATGTTATAGTCTGAGGTTGTTTCTCGTGGTATGGTGTCGGTTCGATGCATCGAATTACCGACCCTATGACCAGATTCCACTACAAAGATATCTTGAAAAATACGATGTTGAACTATGCTGTGGAAATTTCGTCTCTTAGATGGACATTTCAGCAGGATAACGATCCGAAGCGTACTTCTAGGTTGGTAAGATATTGGTTCCAAGATAATAATGTTGCCCTTCTTGACTGGCCAAGTCAATCTCCGGACTTAAATCCAATCGAAAATCTTTGGTGAGAGTTGAAACAAAAAATTGGAAATTAGGTTCTTAAAAATAAGGATTAGTTATGGAATTTTGTTCAGAAAACTTGGTATGAAATACCAGTACAAACCTGCAGGAAGCTTATTGCCAGCATGCCAAAAAGAGTCTTCTTTCATACATAATTATACATTTAATAACATTTAAATTTGTAATTACTTCGTACATGTTTTTTGCCAACTTTTTTCTACTATGCCTTAAGGGCGCTAAGGCCATTTTTAATCTGATACACTTTTGTACATGAATAAATAAATACAATAAAAAAAACCAATAATTGACAATAAAAGTGGATATACCAGCTTTTATACCGAAACTCTGCCAATTTAGCAGAAAAAACTTAATTTTTTTACTTCTTTGCTTATTTTAACTACATCTACTTGCCATTTTGTCCAATTTCTTTGATTTGTGATTAATTTCTTACTTTTTGAAAAATACTGAATTTAAATTTTGTTTTTGTTTTAGCATTTATTACATATCTTGTGTTATAACAAAAGAAATAAGTATTTGTTTTTTCTTTTAATTTAAATAAAATTTCGTCTACGAGCCTTTAAAAAAAATATAAGGTGTGCTTATTATTTTGATCATATGTGTATATATTTATATATAGATATTATGTATATAAAATATTCAAATATTCGTACCAAAAGCATTCTTCAAATATTTAATAAATTATTAAACCGACTATGCAAACCCGCCCTAAAATAGTTTTTTTTTTTGTTTTACAAAGTAACTGTTTGGTGCGCGTTACAGTCTGCAAGAGCCTTTGGGCCGTATTTTCTCGGAAACTAAATCAAGAGGATCCACTGCTGCAGTCAATCCAAAGGCGGTTATTTAAATGAAATTGTATTTCGTACGTAATGGAAAGGTCCAAGTATTATAAAGAAATAAAAGTTTCATCGAAATCGTAGCTTTGCGAGTATTTATTTAACTTTACCTGAAAATGAAAAGTGGATAACCCTATATTTGGAAACAATTAAAAATTTCAACCAACAAATCTTTTTTTGAATGATGACGATTTGTGTGACGAGCACTTCGATAAATCGAATAACACTGGTCTTCAAATTTGGAAAATAAATTTACTGCCAAATCGAAGCATGTTTTTTAACTAATCTGGGTGCGCTGAATTAGAATCTAGGCCATCACGTCTTGTTAATTTTTTATCGCATGCTGGCAATACTGTAAAACTGTCAATATTGACACTACAATTTCACAATTATTAATTTGACAGAAGCGTACATTCATTCTAAATCTTCATAATTGTAGCGTTTAAGCATGTCAGGGAGATCGTGTGTTACTGATTGACGATATTTTTGCTTTGTGTGGGGTGAATATTTGTTTGGGAAGAACTCATTTGCAATATCAGAATCATTAAAATATTCATATTTACATTATTTTGTCTTTACTGTCAGAAACTTGAGAAAACCATGGACCCCGACATTGTTGCAGAATAGTTTTATAAAAGTGGTCAAATGGCAAGAAGATCTATTTCGATTTTCAATTTCAGTACGTTGGAGAGCGCCAAGTAACCACCGAACCGATTTTAACAAAATTTGCTGGATTTAACAAGAAAAATCGAAAAAATATTACTTACGCCAATGTCTCATCTCTTTCCAAACCAGTTCAACGTCTACCAAATGATCCATTACCAGCCATTCCCAGTACTACGAGCAGTGAGTCCGAAACATCTTTCACCAGCAGTGGTAGTTCGTATCAGGTTGATGATGAATGCGCCATTTAGTGACTCAAGCTGAGCTAATTGATCTAATTCGGGATTTACATTTACTGAAGCAGGACTCAGAATTGCCAGCTTCACGCTTGCAGTAGTGGAAACATCTTGCAATTGAGACAAAAATGGAAACTTGGAATTGGCTGCATATTTTGAAAAGAAACACTCTATTCTATATTGTACTGGTGTTTATGGTTTATTTCAAAAATGAACCAGCCATATGACAAAACTGAATGGAGAGCCTCCTCTTTTCATAATGGGAATGGAAAACCATCCGTACCAAAATTGCTCATGCCGGTAATACAAAGGAAAATTACGAATCAATGACTGCAATTTTCACGTTACTCAAATACAACGATAATAAATGGAAGATATTTCTTTCTTTGTATATATAATATAGACCATCGTAAGTAACTGTAACTTAATCTGTTTCAGGTCATTGGTTTGTTGACTGGTGTGCAAGGAGAATTCACAAAATATTGTTGTTTCCTTTGTCTATGGCTACGCTACATGCTATCATTACGTTAGAACAGACTGAGAACTGAGTATTCACCAGGAAAACAAAACATTTCAAATAAACCATTAATTGATCCAAATGACGTTCTTCTTTCACTGCTTCACATTAAATTGGACATTTCTAAGAACTTTGTGAAGTCCTGGACAAAGATGGTGCAGCATTTAAATATTTGTTAGCGGGTTTTCCTAAAATTTCATATGCTAAAATCAAAGCAGGCATATTTGTTGGCCTTCAGATCAGGAAGCTATTGAATAATGACAATTTTTCACAATGTTTATTGGAGAAAAAATACGCAGCCTGGAAATCTTTCAAGAGCATCGTGAACAGTTTTCTTGGAAACAATAAGAGTGAATACTACAGACAAATTGTTGCTGAATTGTTGAAAAATGATCACGAATTAGGTGTACGAATGTCACCCAAAATGTTTTTTTTTTTCATTCGCATTTAAATTTTTTTCCACAAAACCTAGGTGCGGTGAGCGACGAACAAGGGAAGCCTGCTCACCAAGATTTAATGAAAGTTGAAAGAAATTATCAAGGATTTTGGGACAAAAGCATGCTGGGAGACTATTGTTGGACTCTGATATATGAAACCGAACCAACAAAATACGACGACGCTTAAATAACGCCACTCACTTTTGAAAATTCATTGATTTTTAAATAAACCATTGATTTTTTATGTAAAAAACGAAAAAAAAAACATTTTTGTTATACCTCGAAAACCTGACGTGATAGAGAAAAACCAATTTCAGATTCGAATTCAGCCCACCAAATTACCAGTCCAAAACCTTGTTGGCTGGTGTAATTCACAAGCGAAGTAAAGTAAGCGGTTACTCAGGGGGTCTAAAAATATATGCTCCATTAATGGAATGCAATGTTTTTCTGGTTTTTTTGATTTTGTTTGCTTTTCGTCTTTTGAGGTTTTTGGAATTGAGAATTTCTGAGATGCGTTAACCAATAATCGACTAAATCTTAATATTTTGTATTAAAATTATATAAAACTCATATAACATTGTATTTATTAAAACGTTGTATATGTATGTTTTGTTCAAAGAATGCAAAAGCCTTTCAAAACACTCATATCGAACATACAACTTCCATGCTGTATTCTCCTAGACAAACTTGTAATTTGCAATTTGTGTATTGCAAGAGTCATCCTTTTGATGTCAGTTATTAAATACTGAATTGTGGGATTGTTAACGTGCTGCAAAGCCTCATTAGCGCGCGCAACATAGAAAATGACAGTTTCCACACAAACGATGTTTATTCGATTAATTTGGAGTTAAAGCACTGAATTTACGAAACAAAGTGTAATATTTTGTATTGATTAATAATTATGGGTTATTGTACTGGGTTATGATGCAAGCGAATGAATCAAAATTGACTGTTTTCGAGAGGAAAATGCTCAAGAAAATATATGGGCCCATCATCGTTAACAGAGAGTATTGACGTCGCATGAGCTATATGCCGACATCGACGTGGTCAAACGCAATAATATACAGCGCTTGCGTTGGCTGGGTCATGTTGTGCGGATGGATCTCAATGTTCCGGCACGGAAAGTTTTAGACAACGAACTCGATGGATGGCGCAGAAGAGGGCGACCAAAACCCCATTGGAAGGACCAGACTTTTGAAATACTATCGAAGCTTGGTGTGACGAATTGGAGGAAAAGCGCAGAAAATCGACGCGCTTGAAATTATTTTTAACGGGAGGCGTATAATAGATAAGTATGGCTTAGTCGCCAACTAAGAAGAAGAAGAATATTAATTATAACCTGTGAAATAGGGGCAACTACATCTCATCCATTTAGGCACAAATGACGTTAAATCCTTCGCACCCAACCATTTTAATCATTTTTTCCTGCTAATTTCTAGATTATCACTACAGCTAGTTAAATGAGCTAATTACACTCGTCTGATATCTTTACGAAAATGGATTTGGCGAAATCATAACGGGTTATTCATTTTTGGTTTTAAAAGTAAGGTAGACCTTGCCATTATGTATGAATTACAGTGTAATTTAAACGGCCGTCTCTGAGTTGGTTGCAGCAGTGGATCCTTTTCAGGTAGTTTTCGACCAATTTTTCGCACATTTCAGGCGGTATCTCGGCGCTAACTTTACGATTGTTGGTTTTCAAATGTTGTGGATTATCCACGTAAACACGATCTTTGACGTAGTCCCACAAAAAATCCATAACGGCGTCAAATCGCATGATATTGATGGCCAGTTGACGTCGCCGAAACGTGAAATTTTGCTTTCTGCAAACTTCTTATGCAATAAAGAAAAAACTGGCCGTGTGTGTGGTTCGTGGCACCGTCTTGTTGAAACCACATATCGTCCAATTCATAACCTTCAATTGCAGGTCGAAAAATGTCGGTTGTCACACGCCATAGCGCTCTGAATTGACCGAAACGGTTATTTCAGTGTCATTTTCGAAAAAATACGGTCCAATAAAACCTCTAGACCATAATGCGCACCAAACAGTCACTTTTTCCTGATACAATGGCTTTTCCACAATCACTTCTTGGTTTTTCGAGCCCCATATGCGACAATTTTGCTTGTTGATGTAATCACCAAGTGAGAAATGAGCTTCATCGCTGAAGAAATTTTTTTTTTGAAAAATCAGCATTAAAAGCCTATTGCTGTAGCACACGATCAGCATATCTACGGCGTTATGAGTGGTCAGCCGGGTTTTATTGTTTGTGTTAATTGGACTCTATATGGATGGAGGCGCGAATTAAAAAGCAAAGTACGTCATAATGAGCCGAAAGAATGGCCCAATTGCTGAGAGCGCCGTGGAGTCTATAAATTCGGAATATACAAGACACTTTCACTAACAGAAGCGATATTTTCGGCAGTGCGTACATTGCGATGATGCACAGGCCTGACCACATCTGTAACGCTTTCAGTCTTTTTAAATTTCTTTATAATCTTATAAATTCCTTGCATAGTAATGCACGAAAAGTACCCACGTTTGAATTAGCACTTTTGTAGTAAGTTTTACCTATCTTTACGTATTTTTCGGTTATTAATGATCTATATTCTTAAATGTAAACTTTTAACTAAATAAATAACACTTCAGATGACAGATATTTAACAGCTGACAGCATTGCCAAACCGGCGATTTTGAAACCATTTAATAACCCTTCATTTTCGTCCTTTATTTACAATCGGTATGGATGACTTATTTCAAAATTTAGCCGCTCATAAAATATTGTACTTCTTAAGATTAGACACACCCACATAAGAATATAGTGCTTTTGATACCATTCGGGAAATGATGCACCTGAAGCCTAAAATATCCTTTAAAATAGAGTTGACTGGTCCGCTTGAAATTCCAATAACATCATGAAGGTCCCGAACTTTGGATTTGTTGAATACAACTTTCATTGAAGGAGCTCTACGCTCTTGAGTTATTCTAAACGTATCTGCAGTAGTAATTTATTTCGTAAATAAAACGTAACGCAACTGTTTTGCTCAACAAGGTAAGATGTTATGTAAATCGCTGAAATTGCTATTTCCCAACAAAGTGCCGTAGTATCTTAAACACTAATGACATTTATTTATTTATTTCTGGCTTGTAATTTAAAGCCTTCCAGCCAATTATAAGTAAATTACAATATCCAACAATTCATCTATTAGAATGAATCTGCTCAATATAATAAGTCAAAAAAAAACATGTAATAAAAATTAAATATAAAACATAAAAATATAATATGACATTATGATCATTAAAGACAAAAAAAAAGTATGAAAAAAGACTAATTCAAAAGTTAGAAGTTAATCGGTATATAATCTGGAAATATAAGATAATCGGTATGTAATAAAGGCTGCTCACAGTTTAATTGAAAACAAAATTTTACAGTAAAGTCTGAAAGTGTTGTAGAATGTGCCTTTTGTAAGAATCAGGACATAATTTAAAACTTTTTAAATGGCTTGGTAGTAAATTGTAAATTCGAGCTACTCTTATTACAAAAGCACGACCCATGAGCGTGGTTATTTTAGGAATAAGAAGCTGCTTATTACGAGTGGAATGTGAACAATTAAATGAATTAAAAAGAAATTGAGGACTACACAATCGAACAACTTTATAAAATAACAGCAAAGACCTAAAATCTATATAATTTTTAAAACTACAACCCAAGAAACGCTTTACATACGGTGTTATATGAACACGACGCCTCAGTGAATATAAATATCTCATAACTCTATTAAACGCCACTCGAACTTTCCTCATATTTTGTTTATTAGTGCCACTATATAACTCTAAACAATATAGAATACTAGGCATGATATAAGCATGAACCAATTTCTCCTTAATCGATCTGGGCAACACTAAATCAGTATTATAAAAACTTCGCAGTGAATAATTTAAACGTCGGACTACATTATCCACACGACATTTATGATAAGAGATTTCGCATAGATTTGTCTGTCTAAGAGCTGCCAACAAAAAAGGAAACATTTCCGCGTAATTTAAATTGTGAACTGGTCTTACTATTTGGAAACAGTACAAAGGGAGAGACAGGTTTCGTTCAAAGTTGGCCTATTATAGGTATATATATTATAAAAAATAAATCAAATATTCATAGCAAAAACATTCATCAAATATTCAATAAATTATTAAACCGACTCTGCAAACCCGTCCAAAAGTAATATTCACTTATAATGAAATAAAAGTTTCATCGAAATGATAAATTCTATTTAACTTTACATGAAAATGAAAAATGGCTATATTACGTTACGCCTAATAAGGCCGATATAACTATCAAATCTTTCCTTGAATGACGAACACTTCGATAAGTCGAATAATTAAAAAGCCAAGTAATGTAAGCGGTTGCTCATAGAGTTCTAAAATATAATGAACCATAGTTCAATGTATGTTCCATTAATGGAATGCAGTTTTTTTTATTTCGTTTCCCTTTTTTAAGGTTTTTGGAACTGACAATTTCTGAGATGCATTAACCAATAATCAGCTAAATCTTAATATTTTGTAGGGCATAATTTTTCTTTTTTATTATAATTTGATAACATCCATAAAAATTATATAAAACTCATATAACATTGTATTTATTAAAACGTCGTATGTTTTTTCAAATAAGTTTTTCAAAACACTCATACGGAACAGCGACTTCCATATTGTATTCTTCTAGACAAACTGGCATAGGTCTGTCTGTCTAAGAGCTGCCAACTTAAAGAAAAACATTTCCGCGTAATTTAAATTGAAAACTGATCTTACTGTTTGGAAACAGTACGAAGGGAGGGACAGGTTTCGTTCGAAGTTGGCTCAGTAGGGAAAAATTTGCGCTTGCAAGGACTGAACTCGTCTCTAGAAAAAATATATTTTCAAAGGGCTATTAAAAAAAATTAAACTTGGTCGTTGATTAAAAAAAAAAATCCAAAAATACCAATTCTTATTTTTTAAAGTGCAGCGTAAATATACTAAAAAAAGGAGAACTTTTTACTATATATTTTTTTTATTTTGTATGTAGATGTCATTTTTAACATTTACGATGCTAGTTTACAGGTACTGAGAAACCACTCCAATTTATATACATTTGGGAGTGAGCGTTCTAGTTTTTGGATTTGTTACTAAAGGATTCTAATGAACGAAAGTTTTCACTGTCAAATTAATTAACTTAAGATAAATCAATATAATATGCACAAAAAGAACTCGCTTTTGACATGCCTACTTTTTTGCCTACAGGTAGCTGGAATTGCAAAATTGGTCTCGAACGAACAAAATAATTAATTAGCACGTTTAAAATTAATAGATAGGAAAAAGACACTACGACAGCTCATATAGCTTTTAATGGTACTATCTGTATTATATAACATATTTTTTATTGAAAAATAAATATGTTACGATGCATTTTTCATTGGGAAAGGAGCTAATTCAATATATTATTCGCAGGCGTAAGACGTTTTCGCCATTCTCACGTATCTCGTAACAAAAGTATGCGGAGAGCAATCCTTCATAATGTGCACATAAGCTTTGATTGGGCTAAATTTATAGTGTTTGCCCAAATTTGCGCCTGTCCAGTTGTTTTCTAAACTCTAGCTTAATACTGTGAGTGGATGAATTAGATATTTTCTAATAGTAACTTAGAACTACTACATCTAATTCATCCAATCGCAGTATTTTGACTCGCTTAATATAATCGTATCTCAATTAGTCTTCAACTGGGTGAGCTAACTAAGTTATTTCCAATACTTCCTTTAGAAATCGGCCAATATAAATTAGAGGAAAGGCTTCCACCAGTGTGGTTATTTCTTAAACACTTTCCCGCGAAACATGGCATAGTTTACTACTTACCACGACTGAAACGAGGCATAGTTTGCTACTTAGTATTTCGTATTGCTGCCCTAACGTATAAACTGCAAATGCTGTCAATTTTGCGCCAAATTCAGCAATTTCTAAAAATTCGAAATTTTGCTTAAATATCGCTTCTTCTTTTTCGTGACAACTGAAATATACATCCTTATCTATTATACGGCGACCGTAGAAAATAATTCCAAGCACTTCGATCTTCTGCGCTTCTCCTCCTATTCGTTACACTAAGCTTTGAAAGTATTTCAAAAGTCTAGTTCTTCCAATGGAGATTTGGTCTCCCTCTTCTGCGCCGTCAATCGAGTTCGCTATCGAAAGCCTTCTGTGCCGGAACATTTGGGTCCATCCGCGTAACATGACCCAGCCAACGCAAACGCTTTATATTAATGCGTTTGATCACGTCGATGTCGGCACATAGCTTATACAGCTCATTGTTCATGCAACGCCGATAATCTCCGTTAACGATGATGGGTTCAGACGTTTTCCGAAGTATTTTCCTCTCGAAAACTGCCAGTACTGATTCATCCGCTTGCGTCATAACCTAGGATTCTGCGCCATATAATAAGTCAGGTAGAACCAAAGTCTGGTACAGTCGGATTTTTGTTTGTCGAGAAAGGATCGCTTACTTTGGCCATAGTAACATCTGTTAGCAAGCAATACTCTCCTCTTTATCTCCATTCGTTTTGTTTACAGTGCAACCGAGGTAGATGAATTCTTCCACCACTTCAAAATTGTAGTTGTCAACGTTTACACAGCGTCCCAAGCGAGTAAACTCTTCGTTCGTTGAAATCAATAACTTTGTTTTGTCCTCATTTACCACGACACCAATTTTCGCTGCTTCCTTCTCGATGCTTGAGAAGGCTGCAGTAACATCTCGCAGTTTTTGGCCAATGATGTCTATGTCATCTGCTTACGCGAGTAAGTAACATATGGCTTTTGTTAAAGATGGCACCAGACGTGTTAACTGCAGCTTTTCTCACAATCATCTCCAACAGTATGTTGAGAATCCTAAATGGCATGCTAACACCGATGCATTTTAGGCCAGTAGATAACTAACAACTTACCAACCTAGTGATCGTTGGCAGTCCCAACACTAGGATCGGATGCAGCGACCTGATAAGCCGCTCATCTTAAATAAAATTTATCATGAAAACACCAAAGAAAATAATAAAACGAAATTAATTAAATGTCGCTAGAAGGCGGAATTCAAAGTCTAAATAAGATGTCGTGAATAATTTATTTCATCACCAACATTCAGTGGGTAATTTAATACCGATGTCTGTTCTAACCATATATAGGGTGGCGCATAAGTAACGTTAACGACGTTAGGAGCATTCCGAACATGAAAAAATTTCGATATGATCTGAATAATCGAATGCTGACTTTCAAAGTAAAATTGAATAACTTTGTTTCTTTCTTCTGTGCTGAGCCTTTCCATTATAAATTTCCCAAATATTATTTAGTTAATTCTGTAAAGAGACGAAAAAAATGACTTAAACAAGAAATGTGTTTACTTATCAAATCTTAATGTTACTTATGCGCCACGCTATATAAATATAATGTTTATACTTATTGAACATATCTAATGTATCATTAAACCAAATTGTACTTTGTTACCTGAGTTGAACTTATTGTGAATTGCTAAAATGGTAAATATCAGATAATATTTAACGAATGACACAACTTGCGTTTGTAACTGCCATAAAATGAAAACAAATAATCTATTACTCTGCACAACTTTAGTGGCAAGTATCGTAGTTTCCCCAAATAAACTTACATTGAATTGAAATTAATCACTTTTTTAATTTCTTAAACCGCAACCAAATAATTTTTCATACCTTGTAAGATGTTATCTGATTCAAAGT
>JAHXMU010000542.1:97827-157416 GCA_019455685.1 Philornis downsi
TTACAACAAATTAATTTCAGCAATAACAAAGCAGTCAATTTCCCCAATTTGCGATGACACCCCACCCCCACTCTAATCATCAAATCCCCTTTTACTCAAATCAATTGTTTTAAAGTACTTGAGTCTCCACCGAACGAGGATTAAAGGCTATATTACTCAGTGCAGAAATTTCAATCTGCTGAACTGATTTACATCTACATTCATCTAATATCCTTTTCCAGATGCCCTGGAATGAAGGGACACAAATTCTGTGAAATTCCACTACAAGAAGAAATTCAAATCACTTTTTTTTTAGTCAATGTATTTCATTTATCTATTTTCTTATTGTGTACAAAATTCAATTTTATTTTACATAATTAATTGGTTATATAAAATATGAAAATTGATAGACCGTAAATTATCTCCATGTTCATTCAAATCTGGATTTAATTTGTGTGCAGTTGCTGGAACCGAATGCTGTTGTCTTTGACGCAGTTGTGGATAAAGAAACTTCTTCAACATCTTTTGTAAGGGTCATGGAACGATGGAACAAGTACACCGTATAGTATCGGAACTATTGCTCAGCTCTCTTTATAGACATCTCCCAAGCCTTTGATAAAATATGGCATGAAGGCCTTATTCACAAACAAGTTTATTTTCTACCGACAAATACCCACAAGCTCCTGGAGAGCTATCTAAAGCATCGATCTTTTGTAGTAAAATCGAAAGACTCTGTTTCAACTCAAAGAAAAGTTTCAGCGGGAGTCCCGCAGGGCAGTGTACTAGGCCCTATATTACATAGTCCTGCCATATGTTCTGTTACATATATAAAACGCGATAAAAAAAAACAATATTCATATTGTATTCAAAATTATTTCATTTATTAGAAGACAATATTGGTTATTAAAAAAAATTTCCTTCACTCGAAATGGCCGCCTTTTGCTTTAACACAAGCTTTCAAACGGTGTGGCCATTGGTCTATAGCCGCACGTACGATTTCCATGGAGATGGAGGACGCTGCTCTGGTTAATGCTGTTTCAAGTCTTTCCAAATTTCTGTGGGGAGTCTTGCAAGCCATATTCTCCAATTCTGACCAAAAAGCATAATCCAGTGGATTGAAATCTGGACTCCCTGATGGCCAATCTTCTGCTGCTATAAAGTCAGGAATATTGACTCTGAGCCACTCCTGCGTGGTTTTAGCTTTGTGCGCAGGAGCAGAGTCCTGTTGGAAGATCCATCTACGTCCATTGAAAATGGTATTGGTCAAACCCTTCACAACACCATCTAACACATCTTTTTGGTAAAACTTTGCACCAGTTTTTACGCCCTTTTCACAGAAATGGAGGGATGTGACACCATGGTGGGAGACCCTCCACCAAACCATGGGATGATGGCCACGTTGAAACCTTGGAACAACTTTTTTCGCTTCCTTAGATGAAGTGGCATAAATCTTGTCATTTTGTTTGTTGAAAACTTCTTCCACGGTAAAAATTTTCCCATCCGTAAACAGAATGTTTACGCTTGCATTTTTCTAGATCATCCCGAATCAGCCTAGACATGGATCTGGTTATATATATATCCAATATATATATCCAATTCCTTGGACATGATTTTCTGCTTTCTAAGGGTATTTCTCCGAATTCTTTCACGCACTGCCTTTACTACCGCACTCGTACGGATAACGCGCGGGCGACCACTTTTTGGCCTGTCTTCTACTCGACAATTCGCCGAAGCGAGCAATAGCACGATAAGCGGACATTCTTGATATTCCGAGTGGTTTTAGCAACTCGAAAATTTGGCCAGCACTCTTTCCGCACTTATGCAACGCTATTATGCCGACTCGATTCTCTTTAACGCCCCACTCCATGTTAATAGATTGCAAACTGAAACCAAACTGACTAGTATTCTTCACTAATCAGTGCATGTGTTCTGAAAAAAAGTTAACGGTTCTATTCCCGCAAGAAGTTTTGAACGATAAGCGCTGGAAATTGTGTAACAGAACATATGGCAGGACTAGGTATATACCATCTACGCCTCTGACATGCCTGTTCATTCCCTAATTCAAACTTCAACTTTCGCTGATGACACTACATTCATGAGCATTAGCACTTGCCCATTAATGGCTTCTAGACAACTGCAGTCTCACATACATATAGGTATATTAGAATCTTGGCTCGAAAAGTGGAAGATAAGAGTAAATGCCTTTAAGAGTGTACAGGTTACATTCTCTCTTAGACAGAACAATTGCCCAGCCATCACTATTCACGGTAGTACCATACCCGTTCATAACCATGTTAAATATTTGGGTATTCACCTTGATCGACGTCTCACCTAGAAAAATCACATTAACCCAAAAATCACTCAATTAATTGTTGGCTCCCAGTCTACTCTCAATTTGGAAAATAAAATCACCATCTGCAAAACCATATTGAAGCCAATACGGACATATGGCATCCAGTTGTGGAGAACGGCATCGGCTTCTAAAATAAATAAGCTACAGAGAAGACAACCAAGAATACTGCGCCAAATTTGTGGTGCCCCATTCGTATATTAGGAATGATAACATACACAAGGAATTAAACATTCCTTATATTTCCGAGTAAATAAGGAAATTAAGCAGGTCATATATATCGAAGTTGTCCTCCCACTCAAACCCACTCGCTGAAAACCTTCCACATTTTCCCGGTCATATACGGCTAAGAAGAAAAGACACGCTAGACTTGGTCCGGTGATAGAAAGTTCGGCTCACCAAAAATAAGATCCGGCAATGGCAGGATACTTTAGTTTAAGATAGGATTAAGATTTGAATATTTATTGTAAATTTCAAAAGAAAGATTTAATAAAGAAAATGAATATAAAAAATATCTTTAAATAACGGTCTCCATTGACAGTTGACAGTAACACGATTCGTCCGCCATCCTGTACAACAGAAGAAGCAAATTTATTACTAAATAATTATTACAACTTATAGCTATTATAACTTACTGTCTCTTGTTTAGAAATTATAGGGGAGCTATAGATTTTTGACAAATCGTGTAATTTGCGTGCGGAGATACCCAAATGGAAGTGGCAATTGAGACCATTCTTATTCTCAGAGCTGAGTTTGGTAAACGCCGGGTGCCTTTCAAGCTATGCGATAAAATTAAAAATTTAAACATAAAAAATACGTCTTCAAATTAGAAAATTTGTGTGGGAGGTTTTAGAAAGGACGGGGGGCCACCTGTCGAAATTTTTGCAATTGATCGAGTATAGTTATATAGTTTTCGTTTTCAAAACTAAAGTTAGATAAATCACACGTAAAGCTATGATTGCGATGCAACTTTTATTTCATTATAATGCTTGGACCCTGTTATTATGTACGCAATAAAGGGTTATCAATTTAGTGATTTGAAAACCGCCGGTCTGGCAGGGCTGCCATCTGTTAAATACCTGTCACCTAAAGTGTTATTTATTTACTGAAAGTTCGGCCATTTACAAATATGGAACGTTTCACAACCGAAACATTGCATCTGAATATTGGTTTATAAGCTGAATATTTTCTTAAATTAAAATTGTTGTATTCTAATGTATCGATTAACATACTCGTGAGAATTAAATCTTGTTAGTTTATCACACAGCGTTATAAGAACTAAATAAAAAAAAACATAGAAAGTTTGGTATTGTGGAACGTATTTCCACATCGACGCCAACTTTATTAATCCATTCAAACGTACAAAGTTGCTTTATTTATAATAAAATTACTTATTCTAGAAAATGCTACGATAATTCAGAGAGAACACATATTTACATAATGGGTGCAACAAAGACAAACATATTTACGGAATAGTGTTGTTTATTCTACAATGTCCTTATTTACATAACAAGTGAAAAGGAGACAACAATAGACTATATAATGGGAGTGAGAGGAACAAACATAACTTACTGTCGTAAACGAAATTCTAGAAAAGTCCTATTTACAGATAAAGAGGGAAAGAGATTACATATATCGTACTTACAAGTTCTAGGCGCGGTTTTGATGATCTTTCTAGAATATACACTTAGAGAAATTACACTCACATACTACAAAAGTGGCTTAAATCCTCATACCATATGCCCATTTTGCACTGAGTAATAGGAAAATATTGAAATATCAAAACCATATAGACAGTCTGATCAAATAAGATCAACATTAAATTTTTAATTTAAATGTACATTTTACTAAAAATAGTACCAGGAGTTGATCAAAAACAAGAAATATGTATTATTCATTCAAATTTATTCTATCGCTTGACGCCTTTCAAAATATTTCACTTATGCCAATAAATAATTCAATTATCAGAACATTTTTGAAACTCACATTCCGAAAAAGACTTGGGTTCTCTTCGCCAATTCTATTTTATTTCTTCTATCGACTTAAAACTGTTTTCTTGAAAAATTAAAGTGAATTTTGGAAGGAAAAAAATTCAGCCGGGGTCATATCAAATGGATAAGAATACATGAATTTCCTTGTCATAAATCTGGTGTTTTTCAAAAAAAAAATGCTCTTAAACGTTTTATAATGGGGTAAAACGTCTTATAACGGGTAAAAGGATAACGAATACAGTAACCATTGCCTTTAGTTTTGACCGAATTTCACGTCGTTTTTCCGCTCTTGGCTCAGTTGGAAGGTGTCATTCCAATGTTTGTTGACTGATTGCATTATCAATTATAAGATGAATATGGGGTCGGAATTAATTCGTTTTCCTATTTCTTCAGCCATATTTATGTGATTAAGTATTAAGAAAATTTAGGTTTCTCGGAATCAGTCGGCCGGCAACGCATTTCAATTTCAGTGGCTATTCTTCTAAAACTTGAATGAAGATTTGCAATCACCACTTCGTTGGTGGCCCATATGAGAGAGGCAAATCTTTCACCACAACTCAACCACTTTTGAATGCATGGTGCCACTTATGTGCGTCTATTTATATATCTTGACGCGAAAGAACGAAGGTATACATCATTTTATACGCCAAAACCAAACACCAAGAAGGAAGCGTTTAAAGTACGAAGTATCTTTTAACCAAATGTGTTTCATGAATTCTTAAGTGGATTGATTGAATGATGTTCGTCTGTCTGACTGCTGGTGAACACGACAACTGTCGTAAATCTTTATGGAATTTCTTTAAACTTTGGATCAAACCAAATATATTCTTAGATTGAAGTCAGCGATTGTAAATGGGCTATGTCGGGCCATCTCTTCCGGTACTTCCCATACAAATTGACTGATTCTCCAAAATTCAATTTCCTCCCTGTAATTCCTCATCCGTAATATGCAGCATCCCAAATTTGTGACCTTTGTATTCTGATGTCTCCCAAACAAATTAACAGAATTTTCGTAATTAAATTTTCCGCTTTATTCTTAAATCGTAGCCTGAAGTTACTTGAATTGTCGTTAATCATAATAAATCATGCCCCCTCTCGTACCTGCTATATAAATTACCTTATTTAACTTATGTATTCCTATATTCATATCTTTCATTCAATTGCACCGTATTCAGTATAATTGTGCTCGCATCAGGCATTTGGTATGGCGAATATAAATTGGTACAGGGTGTCCGTCGGGAAAGTATACTACTTTGTATATTTATAATTTTTGATTAAATGAGAGAGAATGGATCTTATACTGATAAATGTTTTATTTAATGTCGGCAATTATGTATGGAACACAATATCAGAAAAATGTTTGCCTCTGTTAGCCTCGCAAATGCGAGCCCTTTTGAACACATTTTTCATTACATTCTCACACATTTCACGTGGTATTTCATTAATTTCATCACGAATATTTTGTTTGCGTTGCTCAAGCGTTTCTGGTTTGTCTGCATAAACCTCACTTTTCAGATATCCCCACAAAACGAAGTCCGGAGCAGTCAAATCAGGCGAACAAGGAGGCCAATCAACATCACCATTTCTTGAAATAACTTGTTGTGGACAGAGGTATCGCAGCAATTCCATTGTAATCCTGACTACTTGCGATGTGACACGGTCTTGTTGATGTCACATTTTAATCAAGCCCAAAGCATGCAATTGTGGTGTTAAAAAGTTTTCAATCATATCACGATATCGCTCCCCATTGGCAGTTACCGTTACGCCGTTTTCAGTTTCAAAGAAGTCCAATGATTCCTCCTGACAAAATTGCATACCAGACTCACTTTTAATGGATGCAAAGGTGACTGCTGAATTATTTGAGGGGTTTCCATTGCCCAGAACCGACTATTCTGTTTATTCACATATCCATTCAAATGAAAATGTGCCTCGTCACTCATTATGATTTTTTCATGAAAATCGGGGTTGTCATGGGCGAACTGTAACACCCTATTGGCATATGTATGGAAGAAGCTCTTGGGTCAACTGAATCTTAAATGGAAGCAAATGCAAATCCTTGTTCAGAATTGTGGCCAAAGTTGTCCTTTGAGGACCAAGCTTCTGAGCACCGAGTCGAATTGAGGTTGATGGATTGTTTTGAACACTTTCTTGAGCAGCAATAATATTTTCAGCCGATCTTGCAGTACGTTGTGGTTCATGCTTGGCCTTATTAGCTACAGACCATCTTTCTGCGAAATCAATCACTACACGATAAATAGTGCGTCTTGTTTGCACGTTGTTTCTCCCAAAAATTTCACGTAACTTTCACATCGTCACAGTAATCGATGATTGATTTTGATAAAATGTTTTAACGATTAAAACACGTTGGTTTATCGAATATTTTTCCATAATAAATTTGCCAAGTCTCTACTTCACGACTGCCAAATATGAACTGTCCAGACCAATGTTTACCAGAATGGCGGCAAAATAAAGTAGTATACATTCCCGACGGACACCCTGTATCAGTGGCAGAGAACCAAGCAAAGACCAAATTGCTGACGGCAATAAAGCAAATTTTTGTGTCGTTTCGGCGACGGTGATTCTCAACTTCAGCCGGCGTCGACTGAATACTCGCCGCCAACCTAATCAGTTAAGGTTAAGAATATAACGCAATAAATTGTAATGATATTACAATTAATTATATCAAATGTAAACCGACACATTCAGCTCTTTGCCCTTCTTTATATCTTAGCAAAATGCCACGTTTTCACCAAATGCACGTTTTAAATTGAAAACGAAATTGAAATATGGAGAATACTCGTATTAATGTAAATTACATTAAACGCATAATGTGATTGTGGATTATTGAGTGATTTTGTAAAACTATTCTATGGGAGTGTCAGTGTTTAATAAAGATTTTGGTTCGAAATTCTCACCAGGAGAATCGATTCCTAAGTTACTTTTGCATCACTCTATTGTTTTTAATATTTGTAAAATATTTGTAATATTTGGTCGGTGCGAATTTTGGACGGCTGGTTCTCTGATTCAGTGGTTTACATATCCCAAGCGGAGCACAATTTGGTTTACATATCCCAAGCGGAGCACAATTTTTTTGTTTTTTTATGGTAACGGTTATACATTTAGTGGTTTTAAAACCGCCGGTCTGGCAAGACTGTCCGCTGTTAAATAACTGTCATCTGAAATGTTATTTATTTAATGAAAGACTGGCCATTTACGAATATGGGTCATTTAATAACCGGAGAATGCGTAAAAATAGTTAAAACTGTGTCCCAAAAGTGGTGATTCAAACGTGGAAACTTTTTATGGTAATTATGGTCGTCATAATCGACCTACTGTGCAAGGAATTGGCAAAATAATAAAGAAATGTTAAGAGACTACAGGCGTTAGAGCTGCCAAAAAATGTATCTTCTGTTAGTGATATTGTGATGGTTAATCCGAATTTTAATTCAGAGCGCTATGGCTGTATGATAACCGACTTTTTTTGGGTTGCAACTGAAGATTATGAGCTGCACGATAAGTGGTTTCAACAAGACAGTGCCTTGAGCTTTACAACACAACTGAGTTTGGTTCTATTGCATGAGAGGTTTCCAGAGGGCGTAGTTTCACGTTGTGGGGACGTCAATTGGCTACCAAGATCATGCGATTTGACGCCGTTGGACTTTTTTTGTAGGGCTACTTCAAATCCCCAAATGTTGAACCAATTGAAATCCAACATTCAACAAGGTATCGCTAAGATACCGCCTGAAATGTGTGAAAAAGCGGTTGAAAGCTATCTCAAAAGTATCCACTGCTTCAACCGAGCCAGAAGCGGTCATTTAAATCACATTGTACAGGGTGGCGCAATAGAACGTGCATATTGCATCATCTTTTTTTGCATCGTTGGGTTGTCGGGCTCATGGAGTTTTAGTCGCTATGAATCACTTCGACGGGAAGCGTCGCGCATTTTGCGTGCGCGCATTTTACGAGAACTCTCGTTCATATATTGCTACTAAGCGACTATATTGTGCTGAATATGGACTACGGCGAATTAGTGAAGCTCCGAGTGCTAATTTCATTAAAATATGGGTAAAGCGTTTTGAAGAGACCGGTTCAACATTTAAACCACAAGCAAATGATCGCCCAAGAACATCTAGGACCGAAGACAATGTTGAGAGAGTTATAGAGTCAGTACGAGGAAATCCATAAATGTCGACTCGCAAGAGATCGTCTGTCTTACAATTATCGCGACGAAGTTTCAACGAATTTTAACATTAAATCTTAAACTGCATCCATATAAACTGCAATTAACACAAGAATTGAAAGAGTTTGACTTCATAGCAAGGCTCGCATTTGCTAATGAAATGCTTAATCGATTTTCCAATTTTGACAATATCCTTTTCTCTGACGAGGCTCATTTCCTTATGAATGGGTTCGTAAACCGTCAAAATTGTCATTACTGGAACAGTGAAAATCCCAAAATCAAACACCAGAAACCATTGCATAGTCCTAAAGTGACAGTATGGGCAGCAATCTCTGGCAGAGGAATAATTGGTCCTTTTTCTTCGGTCCTTTTTTCTTCTTTTCTTTTGGTCCTTTTTTCTTCGAAAATGCGCGGGGCGAAAACGTCACGGTTAATACGGAACGCTATGTTGAGATGTTGGACGGATTTTTGGCTCCAGAAATTGAGAGTTCAAGAATAGTGAATTCCAGAACTTGGTTCCAACAAGATGGAGCTACCTGTCACACATCAAATGACTCCATGCCGGTGGTGAAGCAGATGTTCCCTGGCAGACTGATTTCGAAAAGAGGTGATATCCCATGGCCCCCACGTAGTCCAGACTTGACGCCTCTTGACTTTTTTTGTGGGGATACCTCAAACACAAAGTCTACAGTAATAATCCAAGAAACATCGTTCAGCTCAAAGAGAATATCCGTGGTGAAATGGCAGCTATTACACCAGTATTATTAAAGAAAGTTTTCAATAATTTTCGTTTGCGGTTAGAGGAGTGCCATCGTAGAGAGGGTCACCATTTAGATGATGTTAGATTATATTTATTATCTTAGATTTATATATTTATTTATTATCTTAGATTTATTTTAACCATATCTTTTGTATTTATTTTTTAATCTATTTTTTGAATATGCACGTTCTATTGCGCCACCCTGTATTTCGTACATAATAGTAAAGGCCAAGTATTATAATGATATAAAAGTTTTATCGAAATCATAGCTTTATGTGTGTTTTATTCAGCTTTACTTTTTAAACCGAAAAATGGATAACCCGTTACCTTAATTCAGAGTATTTTTTGTAGTAGCACAAAAGGAAGTTGGGGGGTTATAATATATACGTTCACCGTTCACGTCCTGCAGGATTTTTAATGTAAAGCATCATAGTTATCATCATTATATTATTGTCATTCGTTAACCGGTTATCATTTATAAACCTAAAATTCAATTGTCATCACTTTTCATGTTTGTATTTACAGCTTTCTCGGTGATAGAAATAAATGAAACTAAAGAGTTTCATGTTATTTTCTTGTTTATAAATAATTTTAATAATTTAAACAACGATTTTATTTTCCATCAATCGTGCTCATGAATGACTAATGCTTTGCCCCCTTAAAGTTGGTTGAGTTTGCCCAACTTTCCAGTACACCGATAACTTTGATTGGTTTTTGGGCATACGATTTGGATACTAAAAACGGGAACCGAAATTAAATTGCGTTTTTTTGTTGTTGTTGTCAAAAAGTAATATCCCGCACTCATTCCATCATAGGTTTAACACAATTTAATATCATGCAGGCCTGTGTGTCCAGTTTCTATTCGTGCTTAGTTTTAGTCCATTTGTTTTTACACATATTTTGCTTCTCAAAACACACAAAAAAAGATTTTCCTGCGAAGTACCAATTTTCCGGTTTACTGCTCTGTAAACCAGTATGACTGAAAAAATTTTAATTTTTTAGACTGAAAAAGATGCATACATTTCAAGCCTTTTGCTTCCATTTTCCCGAGAGATATGAGTTTTATTCTGAACTCAGGCAAATTGGGAAACAAAAGCGAGAACATCATTTATTCATGCAATTTATTATTTATTCATTCGGGCTGAGCAATAACGTGCACTCTCGTGAGATAATTTTGTGTTTGTTGTTCTTGTTTGGTCAATTTAAGAAATTATTTTTATTTCTCATATAAAGTGCGAAAAAGTTTAATGCAATTTATGGAAAAATCTTTCAGAAAAGAGCATATTTATAGCGCTTGTGATACAAGATCATAAACGTTAAACTCATTTGGATAAATTTATGAACATCATGATGTAAAAAAAGCAATTTCGTCAAAGCAAATCACTTTTATGCCAACACATACAAATGCAGAGTTATCTATATAGTGCTTTCAAAACCGTCGGCCTGGCAAGGCTGTCAGCTGTTAAATACCTGACATCTGAGGTGTTATTTATTTTGTGAAAGGTTTGCCATTTATGGATATGGATCGTTTAACAAACGAAAAATGCGTGAAAATAATTAAAACTTACTACAAAAGTGGTGATTCATATGCGGACTATCAATCGAACAACATTTTCTTCGGCGATGAAGCTCATTTCTCAATCTGGGGTTGCGTTAACAAGCATATGCGACTCGGAGAACACAGAAGTGATTGTGGAAAAGCCTTTGCATTTGCAAAAAGTGACTGTTATGTGCGCATTATGGACAGGAGAGGTCAATGGAACGCACTTTTTTCGAAAATTACGCTGGTTTAACTTAAAAAGGATCCATTTTTAAATGACATTTTATTTCATAAATAATGGCAAGGTCCAAGTATTATAATGAAATAAAAGTTTTATCGAAATCATAACTCTATGTGTGTTTTATTTAATTTTACTTTTGAAATCGAAAAGAAAAATTTTGAAATGAAAATATTGAACATTAACTACTGAGGCCATCAGCTCTTAGTTTTACATAGAACATTATTATGTTATTGAATCGAAGTAGTAGGTAATTTCATGCCAAACTTCGTATAAATATTTTTTTATGATTTTGGCAGTTTTTACGTGCTTAAGTAAGGTGCTAAATTTTGTTCAATATGTTCAAATCAAAAATTAAGGTGAATTTTAATTTTTCTCAAACAATATTTATTTATTCATCGATGTATATTTTATCTCCTTCAAAGTATGAATTTTTTCCCCTATTCCGTACTTCTTTTTAGTATTGCTTCAAGTAAAGGGTGCATAACTTCAAGATAATACTCCTTATTTACCATACGACCTTGTGATAAGAACTCCTGATGCACTACGCCATGGTAATCGAAAAAAATAGTGAGCAAAACCTTGACATTTGATTGAACTTGGCGTGCTTTTTTTGATCTTGGCTATACTTGATTCTTTCACTGGGACAATTGGGCTTTGGTTTCGATGTCATAACCACATGGCCATGATTCGTCAACAGTTATGACCCTTTTAAGCAAAACTGTATCATCAATGTCGATGTCATCCAACAATTGCTGAGCGATGCTCATGCGACGTTGTTTTTAGTCAAAATTCAGCAATTTTGGAACGAACTTCGCTGCCACACGCTTCATGCCCAAAATTTTCTAAAGGATTGCATGGCATGAGCCAACCGATATGACGACATCCTCAGCAACTTCTCCATAACAATTTTCTTCACTTTCTTAACATTTTCATCGATTGCTGATGTGCTGGGGCGTCCAGAGCGAGGGTCGTCATTCATTCATCTTCCCGACCATCTGTGAAAAGCTTGCACCACTTGTGAACATTTTTTTGACTCAGAGTACTCTCACCGTATGTCACTGTCAACATTTCAAGTGTTTTTGAGCCCTTAATTCCATTTTTTTTACACAAAATTTGATGCAACTTCTTTGATCCATTTTTTTCGATAGCAGAAAATTGCCGAACACGCAAAACACTTGTCTTATTTATGCCTCTCACAAGCAAACTAAACATGCTATATGGATAAAACGGTCAACATATCTTCGAGACGAGTGTACCAACATAAAACAAATAATAATAAATATAAACGAATGTACGTAGCCCGCGAAATTTCAAAATATACTTTATTTTTTTAACACACCTCGTACAGTGGATCACAGCTTATTTTATTCAGTGCATGCAGAAAATTGTTAGGCTCTATAACTTTTACGTTTAAAAAAGTTTTGAAGGAAGAAGATTGCAGAAATGTTGTCTTATAATCAGCGAATTTAAAACAGTAAATAAAAATAACAAAATTGACCATTCATCACTTTAAGAGCGGGCAGTCACAGCGAAAAATTGGTTGCATGGTAAATTTCAATCCCTCTACAGCGCAAAAAATAATTGAGCGTTTCCTGCATTACAATCGGGTGATTGATAAAGGCAGAAAATTATCGAATAAAATTTTCACTGAAGCTGACGAACGGTACATAGTCCGAAAACTAAACGCAAAGCCAAGACTCTCGGCCACAAAATTGGTCACAGAAGTTCAGAAAGAGCTTGATAAAAAATGCAATGTCGAAACCGTTCGCCGGGCTCTTCGAGATAACGATTTACATGACAGAGTTGCCCAAGAAAAACCATTTGTTAGTCCGCAAAATTTGAAAATTCATCTTATTTTTCCAACACACCTCTTATATTCTACACTTTATATCAGTGTATAATGTTGCGAAGGAATTGAATTTATGACGTTATGTTATTCGAAACCCAAAGCAACAAATACTGATATAATCATTATCTGCATTAGAAATCTACAACTCGGCAGTGGTCTAATTAATTTTTGTAAAGATCTGAACATGGTCTTACGAACTTCAAATGAGATTAAATTTTAGAAATTAAATTAGGGTTTTTTATTTGATTCACGTATACATTACTTTGTTTTACTTTCATTTCTTAAGTTATACCTTTTGTATGCCTGCAATGGCATATCATTTTTGCAAAATCATTTGTAAACGAGATTCAAATGCTCCTAAATAAACACAAAATTTGAATAACTGAAGCAATCGAGAATAAATTTAATTTATGTAGTTTCAAAAGTGTGTGAAATGGAGGGACTGTGGAAAAGGGCATGCATGGACTCCAAAATTTAAATTAGATTACTGTTCGCGAACAAAGGTACTGCACTTTGCGACATAGTTTTTGTTACAAATTTATTCCATCCTAGAGCTCTTGCCAGAGAATCTGTGAACGAGCTTTAAAGAGCACATATCAATATTCAAAAATAAAATAACTGAAAAAGACAAAATAACGGCAATTAATATAGTGTCAAAAACATCATTCAAAAGTGAAAAGTTAAACGATGGAACTGAGAAAATATTTAAAAGGGATTGCCAGGGACTTCAACATCATAATTGCTTTATTAAACAATTTCATCAGAAATGTGTATGTGATATCCTATATTTATATATCCGTGGTCACAACCCGTAACAGCCTAACTCGAGCTAGGATACAATTGAGTTATTAGCACCATCGTATTCAGCGTATCTAAATTTATTTGCTCTAAATTTTTCATGTTTGTATCTCTTCTAGGAAGGCAATTAATCCTAAAAAACCTAATAGCTTAAGTTATTCTTCTAAATGACTGTTTTGGCATAACTGCCTAAGTCAATTTAGGATTACAACAAATATAAACATTATTTTTTCATCATTGCCTAAATCAACTTAAGTCGTTAATCCAAAAGAATACAGAAACAATTTTATTTTCCTAACTTGAGTTAAGCTCTTATTCCGAATTACAATTTCGTTTTTTGATAAACATAAATTGAGTTAATGTCTTTCTCCAAACTTAAAGTTTTTTATTTAATCTGGAATAATAGCCTAACTCAACTGGAACTTTTTGACTTTCTTTCGTTCAACAATTCATAAGAGCCTAAGTGTCTTTTTCGATAATATCTTTTGACTGCGAGAATAAACAACTATTTTTTGTTAACAACTAAGTAAAGAAATTCATTTCCTTGGAATCTGTAGCAAAGTTTTCCAAAAAACACCTTCTCCTGATTTTCAGTGAAGATTCAAAACTTTAAACTCCTTTACTGAAACAGACTTAGGCTGTTATGGGTTGTGACCACAGATATAATACCGTATATAAAATAATATCGAAAGCGTGATGCTTTCACGCGGTTGAATGAAGATATATACCGTTTGATATTGTAAAAAATTTAACACCCAGAAGGTTAAAGTGATTCATGACTTTGAAAATCTGTTGAGCTATGTCCGTCTGTCTGACCGGTGGGCACTATTGTGGTTGCAAATCTTTACTAAACTTATCAAAACTTTCCAGCCGAAGAGCTAGAGCTATGTCGGCCCACACCATCTGGTACCTCTCATAAAAATTTCGCTTGTAATTCCATTTGTGGCGATGAGCTGATAAACAGCCTGCATCAGCTCTTAAATACGATTTGGCTCGAGAAAAATATGTCCGATGATTGAAATTTGACTGTACTGTGTCCTGTGTTTAAAAAAGACGATATGAATGGTTGAAAAATCTATCCCGGTATCAGTCTTTTACCCACATGCGTATCAGATCCTGTGGAATGTGATATGTGAAAGACTAAAGCCAATTTTAACTGACTTGATTGGACCTTAGCAGTGTGGCTTCAGACCGGGTAAATTAACAACTGACCAAATATTCACACTACGACAAATTCTGGAGAAGATCCAAGAAAAACAGAACCATCTTTTCGCCGATTATAACGCTGCCTTTGCGCTGATTAACACGAAGTCTTCAGTAAAGATAGGCAAAGATCTTAGAGAGCCTTTTTACACCAAACGAGGATTTAGGCAGGGCGACAGCCTATCGTACTACCTCTTCAACATACATAGTCTTGGAGATGATTGTGAGCAAAGCTGCAGTTAACACGATCTTTAACAAAAGCCATATGTTACTCGGATTTGTAGATGACATAGACATCATTGGCAGAAAACTGCGAGATGTTACTCAAGCATCGAGAAGAAAGCAGTGAAAATGGGTCTGGTGGTAAACGAGGACAAAACAAAGTTATTGTACCAACGAGCAAAGAGTCTACACGTTCGAGACACTGTGTAAACGTCGACCAAAAATAAACTTGAAGCGGTGGAAGAATCCATCTACCTCGGTTCCGTTGTAAACAAAACGAATGATGTCAGAATGGAGATAAAGAGGAGAGTATTGCTTGCTAACAGATGTTACTATGGGATAAGCAAACGATTCAATGATAAAGCCCTCTCTCGACAAACAAAAATCTGACTGTACTAGACGATGGTTCTACCTGTCTTGTTATATGGCGCAGAATCCTGGGTTATGACGCAAGCGGGTGAATGAGCACTGGCAGTTTTCGAGAGGAAAATACTCCGAAAAATATCGTCGTTCACAGAGAGTCTCGGCGTCACATGAACAATGAACTGTACGTGTATGAGCTATATGCCGACTTTGACGTGGTCAAACGCATTAATATATAGCGATTGCGTTGGCTGGGTCATGTTGTGCAGATGGATCCAAATACTCCAGCACGGAAAGTTTTTAACAACAAACTCGATGAAAGGCGCAGAAGAGGGCGAGCAAAAAGTCGTTGGGAGGTCCAGTCTTTTGAAATACTACCGAAACTTTATGTGACGAATTGGAAGAAAAGCGAAGAAGATCGAAGCGCTTGGAATTATTTTCTACGGGCAGCGTATAGTAGATAAGAATGTCTATTCCAGTCGCCACCTAAGAAGAAGAAGAACCCCACATTTATCAACTGGAGTAACTTAAATTATTGCCAATTGCTTTAGCTTATCAGAATTTAAAATCGACCGCAAAACACGCAACACTTGTCTTATTTATGCCTTTCACAAATAAACTAAACATGCTACATGGATAAATCCGTCAAGATATCTTCGAGATGAGTGTACCAACATAAAAAAATAATAATCGAAAGTCGAATGTACGTAGCCCGAAAAATTTGGATCTTTTTGAGGTAGTTTTCCAAAAAATATGGCCCAATAACACCTCCAGATTATAATGCGCATCAAACGGTCATTTTTTGTAACGGGCTTTCCACAATCATACCATATTCGAGGGGTTTGCTTGTTGACGTAACCATCGATTGAGAAATGAGCTTCATCGCTGAAGAAGATTTTGTTCGAAAAATCCGCATTGAAAGTTTTTTGTGAGTGGTGAAGCGGCTTTAATCGTTGCGTGAGTTGGACTCTATACGGAAGGAGATACAAATTTAAATGCAAAATATGCCATAATTAGCCGTAACATAGGCCCAATTGCTGAGAACGCCGTGGAACCGACAAACTAGGATTTTGCACCACACTTTCACTGACAAATGTGATATTTTCGGCAGTACATATATTGTGATGATGCACAGGCGTGACCACATCTGTAACGCTACCAGTTTCTCCAAATTTCTCTATAATCTTGCAAATTCCATGCATAATAGGTCGATTATGACTACCATAATGATCCTGCAATGCGTGAAAAGTGCCCACGTTTGTGAGTTTTAAAATTTTTTAACGCATTCTTCGGTTGTAAAACCATCCAGGTTCGTAAATGGCAAACCTTTCACTAAATAAATAACTCACTAAACGGATAAACCTTTGCATAGTAATGCAATGCAACTGCCAAAATGTAAACAACTGCGGTCTGTGATGTATGGATGGCAGTGGAAAATGAAATTCAATTTGTACAGAAGGTAGGGTTTGGCAACATCGTGTGTTTTTATCCTCAGAACATAGTTTACCAAATTCATGGCAATTACCAAATTTGTGCTCATTTTTGCGGAGAAAATTCGTATGGCTTTTTCTTCTCCTTTTTCGTCTCCTTTTTCAAGTTAACCTGTCTTTAAAGATGATATATCTTATCACCAAATGTTGGCCGCATATGCCAATTGCAATCCGATGGTTCGAACACGCGACTATCGAGTCATTAGTTCTATAACCCATACAATCATATTTCTTTCTTTGAGACATCGACGCGATGACCAACATTTCGAGCAGTCGAAGAAATAACAATCTGCTAGACGAGATTTTCAAACTGACATTCAGAATCGTCGTCGAACAGTAGGCCCTTTTCAGTATAAGGTCTCTGACCGTGAGATATTCTCGCATATCCAATTCATGGCATCCTACGATTTTGTTTTTTATGCCAGACGGTATGACTTCCTTCGTTCATTTGACACGTAGGCGAAGAAACAAAGACGCACATGCTTTAACAAACAGAGATTTTACTAATAATTCTTTCCACTTATTATATACATACATCATAAGGCTAAATTATGTGGAATTGAGTGCAAATTTTATATACTTAAATCTTACGTTGTGAAAAGTTAAATTATTTCGCAAGGATTTGCAAGTGCAAACAATACTTTACATTTTATTAAACACTATATCGAAAATATATGACTGATATATCGCCATCCATAACGATATTGTGTTGCGACTGCATCCATGTATTCCCCCTTCAGCGAACGTGGGTGGTCCGCCAGTAAGGCTCCAGATTCCGTAGTGTGTCGTGAGGAAAACTTGAGGGATTGGTAAAAAAATTAATGGGTAGACGACCGGCGTGCTGGAATAGAAAAACGGAAATAAAATGGGATAATGGGATAGCGTTGCCACTTTGTATGACAGACATGCATATAAAACAGGGATGTCTTAGTGGCAAATGTTGCCAGCAGTAGCATATTCGTAATACCAATACTATCAACACTGGAAGAAACGATCGCGCCATCAAAAGTTTATAAATACCAGGACAATTCACATAGGACCAAAAAAGAAATAACTGACAAGTTTTTGTGAGGAAACGGCGCTTGAGACGGGCAAAGCCGTTGGTATAAAAGCCGGTAACGGAGGAAAAACAAGGGATTATTATCATTGAAGTTATAGGTGCTCGTCGGGAACATCCGTAATAATAAAAAAATGGAAAAAACCGAAATCAAATAGAATACAATAGAGAATACTTACCAATTCCACTTGCGGGGTAGTTCGCTGGCTTAAAATAAAACCGACACACCTTCCGACCCCCCCACCAGGCGAGAAGAAACATTCGGGACTGGCTTCCGACGTGAAGGTGGATGGTTTGGAACCCTCTGGGATGACTGTGAGCAGCTGGAAGATCTGCCAAAGCACCATTTTGGGGAGCACGTAACAACCGTCCAAAAACTTGGAAAATATTCATTAGCCAAAAGGAAACTCACATATCACAAGTCAAAATCCTACTAATGGGCTATATTAAAGAATTGATCAGTACGTGGCTACATAAAAATTAATATTTTGCATGTGAATTTATGTGGAAATTTAGGTGAATATTATTCACAGTTTAGGATAATGCTTTCTAACCATGTGGAAACAATATAACTGATAAATTTCATAGAAACATAATATAGCAGCTAACTTGTACATCTTTGATGACTCTGTGGGCGACAACTAACGATATCTTCACCAATATTGAAAAAATTTTAATTTTGAAAGAATTCATTTGATGTGCCATGCCATCCCATACATTTTTGTCTTCTGGTAAAGTTAATTAGGATGCGAAACGGAAAAAATGACTAAATTTTGTGGTCCCTTGAACAATGTGCACCGAATATATTGACATGAATATAAAATGAAAGCATTTGAAAAGATTCCTAAGTTATAAATTTTTTTGTTTGCCATCTTTTTGCTATCAATATGTGGGTAATTGTATTATTTCCCTGCTGCCTATAACCAGCATGAACATTAAAATTCCAATTCCACATGAAACTGTATGCAAATCTGCTTGAACATTGTGGTTATCACAAATCACAAATTAACTACAAGAGAATGAGCATGCTAATGGTTCAGCATTATCGCAGTGAAACACAATGCAAATACACAGGGCAGCTGATGAATGTTGATCTACTGGGATATAAAAATAATATTGTTAATATTTAAATCAAGTTTCCATAAAACGTTTAAAATGGTAAACGACAGAATCGTCTATGAACGAACTCATTGTTAATTTGATTTTTGTGCAACGTATGAAAGTTTTTGGCAGCTATTAAAGTTTTCAAAAACATTTTTTAAAAAATTTTTCATATTGAAAATAGTAGTTTTTGGCACACACACAATTATGCTCGTAGTTTAATTTACCCCAACCTTTCAGGAAGGAAGCAACAAGTTTGTGCCAATGGTAGATATAGTAATGTGCTCAGCGTAAAGAGCGGGGTGCCGCAAGGTTCAGTCTTGGGCCCGATTCTCTTCACTCTTTACATCAACAATCTTTTTCCAAAATTTGATACTCTGTGTAAACCGTATGCCTTTCCTGATGATATTCAGTTGCTATTTAAAGGGGTTACCGGTTTCTAGACGTTCTTCAGGAGAAAATTAATTATGTGCTTGATAGGTTACGTGATTGGATGTCAGAGAACAGACTTTGTGTCAATTCTTCTAAGTCCAAAGCTATGCTTTATTCGAACCAAACTGAAGGGGATTTGCGAGTAGTTTATAATGGTTCTAATTTACAGTTTGTGCATGACATGAAATGTTTGGGGGTCTTATTAGATGATAAGCTGCGCTTTGAGTTGCACATTATTCACGTTGTTCTAAGTGTTAACTATGCATTGAGGCAATTATACACAACTAATTTGTCGCTCCCGCTGTTTGTGAAAAAGCAACCGGGTTATGCCTCAGTTATGCCAAGTATTATGTACTACTGCTTAGAGATATACTCTGCTACTAGTCAAAAATATATGAAACTCCTTCAATTATCTTTGAACACAGCTGTTCGCTACATCTTTTCCCTCAAGGGACGTGTACATATAACATCTTTTGTGATTAAATTTCTGGGATGTTTATTTCCTGCATTTATCGATGTGCGATTGTTGTTATGTTTTTACAAATTATATTCTAACCAATGTCCGCGTTTCCTATATGAAACTTTTAAATTTTGTCATTCCGTTCGTAGAAGGCAATTGTTTATCCCCAAACGATCCCCAAAAACGAACTTTTAATGTAAGAGTAGCTCGTAGCTACAGGGTGGGCCATATGAGTGTTGGCGATTTAATTCTTCAATTTCTCGGCAACGCGTGGCGCGGGTGGCGGGGGGATATGTTGTTCGCTGCGCCGCTTCCTGGAAATTTCGTCGCCATGGATCCGTACACGGGAGTGCAGCGTGTCCGAGCGTATTACGAAAACAATAAGTCAGTGATTACTGCACGACGTTTGTATCGGCATGAACACGGTTTACACGATTTAAGTGAAGTTCCAAGCTCCAATGTGATACGAAAATGGATCAGAATGTTCGAAACAACCAGCCAACAGTACCAATTGCGGTTCGTGGTCGCCTAGTTTCTGCAAGATCAGCCGACATTGTGGAGCGTGTTCGTGTTTCAGTTCAGCGAAATCCGCAACAGTCAACATGTAAGAGCAGTCAGTCTTTGGATGTCAAAAGAATAACTTTGTATAATGCATTGCCAAATGAGCTTAGAAATGTAAATGTATCATACGCAATATTTCGTAATAGACTTATCTCTCATGTGCAGTTGACGTAGGTGAATATTCTTTTACATCTTAATGCTTGCATTTACGAGTGATATTTGTTAATTATTGGTTTATTTGTTGGTTGATATTAAATATATGGTTTTATGTGATCAATTTTTATTTTATATATATTTGTACATTTACTTTGGATTAGTATTTATTTCAATTTATGCATATTGTGATTTACTAACCAGTTTGGAACTGTAACATTGTTAACTTGGTTAAAAAAACTTGCAATTTGGACTGACCTATATGTATCATTCAATATTTAATTTTTTCTCATTATTTTTATTTCCCTCCATCATATCTCTTACTTTTAGGTGCACTTTAATTTGAGCGTTATATGTAAATAGTTACTAGTTAATTTTATGTTGTATTCCAAGTTATATTTTGTTTTTCAATTCCAGTAGTATTTATTTTATGCATTTTGTAATTTGCCTAATATTAGCCAAAAGGCTTTAAATTACAAAACTGTTCAATAAATGAAAATGAAATGAAAATAAAAGCTCTTCAAAACGAAAATCCATTACAGAAACGAACACAAATAATTGTTCGTTTGCTTTTCGAATGAATAGAGTAATTCGTTTTATAGAAACGGGCTGTTAATCTATATAGGTTTTTTAACGTATAAACTAATGAACTTTATGTCTTAAGTATTTTAATTTCTATGACCAATTCTGTAGAAACACAAGCTTTCACTTCAACATTCTAGCAGTGACCTTTCACCCGTTGACCTTGTCACTTTGTGATGACGAAAAATCTCTTGATGATTTAAAAAGTCTTGATAACAAACGCAGAGAATTCTTAAGAGTACTCAAGGAGCACTTCAAGGGTTGTTGATTTTAACACAGAATATTTAAGATATACTCGTAAAGTTCATTAGTTTATACATAAACAAAGTTATTTTTCAACAAAGAATATGAATGAACTCACCAGGCGCAGACATTGTTGAATTAGTATTTGCCATTTTTATTGCTAACTCGTTTGCCTTTTTCCTTCTGTAACTCAGGTTCTAATCCACTATATGCGATTTGGGGGGAGGTTAGGCCCAATTGAAGGGGTTGGAAACCAGGAGATCTGTATTTCACTGACTTACGGAAACTGTATACTTTTTGGAAAAGAAGAAGATTTGAGACTTACATTATTTATTCGAAAGCTGAGGGCGGCTTGTGACGTGGTCCTGGTGGTTGTTGAACGGCAAAGAGACCCGTCCTCTTGCCGACCACAACCACGAAAACCTCCGTGCGCCGTTGGGTTACCACCTATACATAAAAAATAGTGGCTTTTTTCAATTTCATGGTTGGATAGGTGGCTTTTTACATCATCTAACGATAGTATTCAATTCACCTAAAAATTCAATTCAATTTAAGTTAGTAGTAGTTGTTCAAATAATTCATTTTAATTCATTTTTAAACCAATTCTTTTATTAAATCAGAGATAATATATTAGACAATTATTGTTCAAAAGAATTGTCTAAAGTCTTTTAAAGATGGGTTTATTTTGTAATAAAACTGAAGTATAGTAAGACTAGGAGACCTTGGCGGCGATTCTGCCATAAGAAGCATGACTATATGACAAATTGCACCATCTTGTAGGAACCATACACTGAACTGAATGGAATCATCATCGGTGTAATTGTACGAGTATAAATAAAAAAAAACTATTTCAACATCTTTAAGTACAATCAGGGTAGCAAAATTCATTAGCCACCCTGTATGTCATCGAGAGGAAAACAACAAAAATTATGCTAAATTAATATATCCCAGCATCAAACAACCAGACACTTTCCACATAGAAATAAATATTTGAAAAACATATCGCGAATAACCTCTAAAAGAATTTGTTTAGTGAACAAGCAATTTGTTTTATAATTTAAGCAAATTATATGACGGCAACAGATAATTAACCAATAGGAGGTGTGATGGCCGGCAACTAAGCTATATCAAGCTATCGATGAACACGAAAATTGTTTTTATTACCGCGAATAAGTTGCCAAGTTGCCAAATGTTGGAGTAGTAGAAACAGAGAAATTATATAGTAGGGAAACTATCTATTGACGTAACTTATTGAGATGTTTACCAGTTTCCATGGTATAGTCTTTCCAAATATTGTTTATTAACACAACAAATGATTTCTTGTAAGTATTGAGCTGATACCACAATTTCACTCCATATATAGTGAAATGGAAATGAAGGCAAAGGATGTTATATCTTATCCAACAAAAAAGTTGTTCGACGAGCTCACACTACTGCTTGCAGATGATGTTAATAACAAGATTATAGCGAAAATTCTAATAACGTAACATTACTCAATTATTATTGATTCTAATCCAAATAGTTAAGGCAAAAATCAGGTATTATTGTCTTTTTGCGGCAGATGTGCGATATGTTGATCTTTCACATCAACGTTAAAACGGTTGTATCAAAGCGATTGGGAAGGTTTGTGGGAAATGATTGATTCTGTGCGCAGACCAAAATTAAAGGAATTGAAGTGAAGTGCATGAAATACATATATTTTAAGAAATTTAAATTTTTTTCTCACCGCAAAATTTCACCAATTTAACAAACATGTGAAGCGAGGAGTTTCACGAAAAGATATTACTAAACCTACATTTTGCTTTCCAAAGTATTTAAAAAATACTTTGGTGCGAAATTTCCAAAAGCAAATTAAGAGTAGAATAAAGTAATGCTAAATACCCATTTTATCCATTATCCGTTTTTAGGTTTCAAAAGTTGAATTAAATAAAAAACACATAAAGCTTTGGTTTTGATGCAACTTTTATTTAATTATAATGCTTGGATCTTACCATTATGCACGAAATGCAATGCCATTTAAATGACCGCCTCTGCATTGGTTGGAGCAGTGGATCCTTTTGAGGTAGTTTTCCATAGAATATGCCCAATGACACCTCCGGACTATAATGCGCACCAAATAGTCACTTTTTCCAGATGCAATGGCTTTTCCACAATCACTCCTGGGTTCTGCTAGCCCCATATACAGGGTGGCACAATAGAACGTGCATATTGCATCATCTTTTTTTGCGGGGTAGAAAATGCTCGGGCGGGAGGGCGCCTACATCGTTGGATTGGCGGGCTCATGGAGTTTTAGTCGCTATGAAACACTTCGACGTGAAGCGTCGCGCATTTTGCGTGCGCGCATTTTACAAGAACTCTCGTTCATATATTGCTCCTAGGCGACTATATTGTGCTGAATATGGACTACGGCGAATTAGTGAAGCTCCGAGTGCTAATTTAATTAAAATATGGGTAAAGCGTTTTGAAGAGACCGGTTCAACATTTAAACCACAAGCAAATGGCCGCCCAAGAACATCTAGGACCGAAGCCAATGTTGAGAGAGTTATGGAGTCAGTACGAGGAAATCCACAAATGTCGACTCGTAAGAGATCGTCTGTCTTACAATTATCGCGACGAAGTTTGCAACGAATTTTAACATTGGATCTTAAACTGCATCCATATAAGCTGCAATTAACACAAGAATTGAAAGAGTCTGACTTCATAGCAAAGCTCGCATTTGTTAATGAAATGCTTAATCGATTTTCCAATTTTGACAATATCCTTTTCTCTGACGAGGCTCATTTCCTTATGAATGGGTTCGTAAACTGTCAAAATTGTCGTTACTGGAACAGTGAAAATCCCAAAATCAAACACCAGAAACCATTGCATAGTCCTAAAGCGACAGTAAGGGCAGCAATCTCTGGCAGAGGAATAATTGGTCCTTTTGTCTTCGAAAATGCACGGGGCCAAAACGTCACGGTTAATATGGAACGCTATGTTGAGATGTTGGACGGATTTTTGGCTCCAGAAATTGAAAGTTCAAGAATAGTGAAATCCAGAACTCCAGGTTCCAACAAGATGGAGCTACCTGTCACACATCAAATGACTCCATGGCGGTGGTGAAGCAGATGTTCCCTGGCAGACTGATTTCGAAAAGAGGTGATATCCCATGGCCCCCACGTAGTCCAGACTTGACGCCTCTTGCCTTTTTTTGTGGGGATACCTCAAACACAAAGTCTACAGTAATAATCCAAGAAACATCGTTCAGCTCAAGGAGAATATCCGTGGTGAAAGGGCAGCCATTACACCAGTATTACTGAAGAAAGTTTTCAATCATTTTCGTTTGCGGTTAGATGAGTGCCGTCGTAGAGAGGGTCACCATTTAGATGATGTTATTTTTAAAAAATAAACTCCATTTATTACTCTACAATGTCTTAGATTTATTTTAACCATACCTTTTGTATTTATTTTTTAATCTATTTTTTAAATATGCACGTTCTATTGCGCCATTCGTATTAAATTTTTTCGCATGTTTCGCTATGTTCTGCGATCTCCCACATCAAATATACCACCCTTGCAAATTGTTTTCCTATTTTACAGAAGGATTTGCTTCGGGTAAAATTGACGCTAATCCAAATGAGATACTAAACTCCTGTCGCAGTAACATTTCAATTAAATACAAATGCCTCAAAGTACACGCAACAAACCAATCAATTTTTATTTGTTTCGTCTACACAACATTTAACGATTATCATGCCAATTCGCAGAACAGAATTCTGATTTCGCGCTTGAGAGTAAAAGACATGTATTACGAAATGTGTAGTAGCCCTAATGGCGTCAAGGATCGTATTATGGTCTGGATTGTGATAAAATCAATGTAGAGAAGGAAACCCCAACAAATCGTCCTTGAAGTTGGAAAAGAGTGTCGCGTTTAAAGATAGAAAACGTTTCTAGAGGTTATTGACGCTGCCGGGCCCAGTGTCGGCCAAAACATTAGCACGGTTTTTATGTAATACAAAGAAGTGGTAAATAAATGTTTAACAAATTCTTAATGCGTAGATAATTTTGTAGTCATTAATACAATAATTGGGGCTGATGTAGTGTGGATATGTGAGTGTTATTTGTTTTATTTATTGGTTTATGTTTGGATGTTAGGAAATTGGATTATATTGCTACTATTTAACCAGACAATGACAGTACCCACTGGGCACGTTATATAACAACCACAACCTTCTTATCATGAAAGTTGAGGTTTCAGCAAGATGGAGCAACTGCACACATAGCCAGACCGGTTATGGACGAAGCTCCATTTATCGACCCATTTATCGAAATTGAATTTTCCGTTGTAATCGTTAATTCATGACCTGAAGTTAATTAAATTTTTGTCAATTATATAGCATTATAACGGTGGGTAAAATGTGGGGAAATCGACCGAATATCCGTAGGATTTAAACCATTTAATTTCACATTTGAATATTGAACGCTAACTTTTTCGGTTGTTTTTGCAATGACGGCAATCCAAATCACAATACGCAGTAATTGGAAAAGGGATAAGACTAAAAATAGAGCTAAGATAAGTCAATGTATCAAATGCTCAATTAAATGAATTGGATGAGACACGTGCGTTAAAAATGATTGTCTGATAATGTAAATATCAAATAAGGTGACAGTCAATACATATCGGAATGACTAAAATACACCTCCACCTAATATCTAGACAACAAATTCTTCTATGGAATTTTCTTTCTGTTTTACTACGTTGTTTTTATTTAGCTAATATATGTGTTTGATATATTTTTATATCATATATATATGTATATATATATATTTATTTATTTTTCTTTTTTTTATATTACAGATAACGCTGGGTGGACTGCCACTTGCTATCGAGGACATTAACCGGGATTCATCGATATTACCTGGCAAACGTTTAACTTTTAAAGCCTTTGATATAGGACAAAATTCGGGTGTCTATCGTGTACAATCAATAAGGTAATATTATTAAATATAGAGTGATTTTTTAATCATAGTTTTTCTAAAAATCGAACAAAACATTCACATTTGTATCATAAATTAAAATTTTTTATTGGCATCGATAAATATGTCTTTGCCTTTTAATTTTTAAAGATAATTTCATGTAAATGTTGTCCGCTCCTCCGTTTAAAAATTTCCATTCGGAAGGTCCAATTTGTCGTCGCTTTTTCAAGCTTTTTTGGCCTGTATTCCACAAATAACGCGTTATCCTGTAAGGCTTCAATAGTGTCCGGCTTGTCCACATAGACTAACGACTTGACATAACCCCACAAGAAATAATCAAGAGGCGTTAAGTCGCAAGATCTTGAGGGCCAAATCGAGAGATAAGCTGCTCACCAAATTCATCCCTCAACATATCCATTGTTGAAACCTGATGAAACCACATGTCAACCAAGTTTAACTCAGCCAATAAACTGATAAACTATAAATGGCCTCCATGCTCATTCACGCTGTGCTATAGCTGATTAGAAAATTATTCATTGCGGTCTGAAGGGTTGAAAAAAACTCTTTCCGTCCGTCTTTTAATAACTTTCCCCATTGATACGAATTTTACGTCGATTGCAATCGAGTATGCATCAATTATCATGTATATACTTTGTGTCGGGGATATCAGGATTGTGGGTTTTTTTTTCATACTAATTTACGTTTACGTTGTTTCTACTACGGTAAATAGTGGAACGACCCCCAAATTTCAAATGGCAGAGGGATCTGTAAAAAACGTAACTTTCATCGAAAATGTTTTTGGTGATTCATAGCAATGTCTGATTTTTTGACATCTCCAATACAGTGACCACCAATGTGAGCTTAGTTTTTTTTCAGACTTCCTCTAAAACAGTTCAAGGAGGTATTTTTTTAATTTAATATTCTGTTATACCAGTTGAATCCAAAGAATTAGTTGAAATTTTGTTATAACTTCGAATCAATATTTCGAAATTTTAGATTTGGCACTACAGACACTCTTAATAATATCCAGTATAGACATTTCAGTCAGGTGAACAGGCTTACGTATATCTGGTGCCAGAAAGAGGGTGACAAATTCTTCTTTGAATTACAGAGGCACTACTGATTTTTGTGTGTGATTTTATATGGAAAATACCAGAAAAAGCGAGGTTATTCTGCCAATTTTTCCAATGTCATTGATAAAAATTTAAATGACGCCAGGCTACGAGTTAGAGATTAAAGGATGGAGTAAAATTTCAATAAAGCGGCAATTTATGTGGGAAGCAACAGAATGGACGTGTCATTGCCGTCTACTTTCGATCTTACAACTTAGTCTATCGAACGTATTCTATGTGGCAAATTTGGCTTAATTCAGCAGAACTGCTCAAAACACATGAAGGTAAGAATGTGGCAAACACTCAACGTAAATTAATTTGACTGCAGGAAGTGTAAATAAAGGGTGGCGTAAGAATGGTGTTACTATCAACTGTCAATGGGGAATGGTATTTAAAGATGTTGCCCCGAAGACGTATACGTTTCTACAGCATTTGGTTCCAGCAAGATGGAGCAACTGCACATATCCGGTTATGGCGGAGCTCCGGTTATGACGGATCTCCAACGAAAATTCCCGAACAAATTAATATCCACAAACTCCACTTTCCGCTGGCTTCCAAAATCACGTGACCTGACTACAGCAGACGTTTTTCATGAGGTTATGTCAAGCCAAAGGTGTACAAAACGAAACCAAGTAATTTGACTGATTTGAAGCAGTCCCTTGAAACAGTAATTGAGGCGATCTCGACTTCAATGAGTAATTTTCTGATCAGGTATCGCATATGTGCGAATAAGTATGGAGGTTATTTACGGTCTATCATCTTCAAAACCAATTAGTTATATAAAATAAAATTAAATTTTCTGCACAAAAGAAAAAAAAAATATATAAATATGAAAAAGTTCTGGAACTTAAATTTTATGTTAAATCGTTGTACAGTATTATTCATTCGGAGTATGGATAAATCCACCTCAAAGTCATAATGTTTTCCACTTTATGATGCACAATATAGTTGTTTATTACTAATGTGTTCCTTCTAAACGGCATTTAATGCCATCAATTTATTGATGATGAATAAAACTATAAGATATAGAGGGTTTAAGATTTTGTTTTTTGTATCTGGTGTTACAGATCTTGCCAACATGTTATCGCTGATAACCCACAATTATTGCTACAATCATTAATGACCTAAAGAAAAAAGTCATTAACTTTCACCCGATAATATCGACCAAAGTATGGAGATGCGTGCATTGACTTATACGTATACAAATATGTTCGAATATGAAGTTTTACAAAATTGTATATAAATCACAAATAATCCCAGCTCATTAATATTCTGTCTACATGTTGCGATTTCGTATTCGACAGAATGACCAGGGAACCGTTTTTAGCTTTGTTGTTATTTGTGAGAGTTAAAATTGACAGTTTTTGTTAAAATTGAAATCGACGGCATGTGGCGGTTGGTTGTGTTAAAAGAACAACACAATTTTTAAATCCACTCCAAATCGATATTATTGCACTCCATATCTAGCAGGCGGGTGGAAAATGTCAATGAAACATATCCACATATTTTTCTATTAGTAATGCAGTTTGTTTTATAAAATCGTATAAAATACGCTATATTTTAGTTTAATTTTCCATATACTGAATTAGTATTCAGTAAATTTACTGAATTTGGTGATTTCTGAAAACCAATCAAATATAGGAGTAAACACATAATTCAATCAGAATATGAAATTGATTGCAAGCTGAAGCAAATGGCAAAGAGGATAAATCCAAGGATGGTTTTGTAGCGTTCACTAAGTGCTGGCTTACATAAAAACTTAGTTATCCCTACTTAAATAAGTTATTGTTTATTATTATATTATTATTTATTATTGTCTATTAATATATTAATACAGTTTCGAAATTCTAATCCTTACTTGGTGTTGAAAAGCCTGTCTGCCTGTTAAGCAGGGAAAGTGTCTGTGAAGCGTCTGTGAAGCATATAACTCTATAACTCCTAACTCGTAGACTGCAGCAACCTAAATAATTGTCCATTATATTCTTTTATAGTATCTGCAAAATTTGAGAAATTACATACAACTGATTTAACATACTCGTATATATATATTCTTACCTTCATATCCTTCAAGCAGTTACATTGAATTCTGCCAAATTTCGCAAAGACCACGCGTTTGGTAAACTTAGTTCTGACAATGAAAACGGACTGCAGTGCCGTGCCCATGCAATTACCTCTCATAGAAATTAACCGATTTTGCGAAATGTAATTTTCTTTTTGCACGAAATATTTTAATGATGTCGGAATATCCATTCTTATAGAAAATAGGCAAAGTGGTTCCAATTTGCATAAAGAATATTACAGAGGATTTTAGACCTATTTCTCTCATGGCAATTCTCTCTGAAATGGTACAGCATCTAATGAAATCTCAGATTCTTGAACATTTAAATAGGTCTTCTTTGATTCTAACTGACAGACAGTTTGGCTTCAGAAAAAATCGTTGTACCACATAAATACTGATTGATCTAACTGACAGTATTAGAAAAACTATAAGTGAAGGTGAATTTTATATTTTTTTATCTCTAGAGAAGACATTTGATAGATTGAGCCACGCAACCCTTATTGGCAAATTCGATGCTATAAGTATGGATTCTCTAAAATGACTTTGTTTGTTAATGAGATCGTCAACGTTCTGGTCTGTTAACTGTGTCTAGAGGTGTTCCACAAGGCTCTGGGTTAGGCCCATTAATGTTTATTATTTCGGTAGTTTTCTTAGGTATTTTCATGCTAATTTTAATTTAAGATGAGCGGCATATCAGGCTACTGCATCCGATCCTAGTGTTGGTACTGCCAACGACCATTAGGCTGGTGAGTTGAGTTTCAGTAACAGAAATTACCTACTGGCCTAATCGCTACTCACCGTTGTTAGCATGCTATTTAAGTTTCCCAACTAGTCGCCTTCTCACTTTAGCTACCATCAAACGGATGTCTGATGGCATTACCAGGGATTACTTGCCCGAAGGTCAGAAGTCATGAACTGCTTGGGAAATTCTGCAGAGGGATCTGGTTACTCCCAACTGAATAACAATCAAAGAGAGACCAAATTAGAAATTTCCTCATTCTCAATTTAAAGGGTGTCCCAACAAGAACGCAAGATTTAAATTTGGCGCCATTCGAAGTGTCATTGTTTGACATTTGAACAATTATTATTGTTTGCTAGTAGAAGGTACGAATAAAAATGGAGCGCTACCCGAATAAACAACGCATTCTCATTGTTAAATTGTTTTACCAAAATGGTTCACAATTTGGGGTCACAATAATGCTCCAAAAGAGTCGACTGTAAAGAGATTAATGAATAAATTTGCCACAGCTGGGAATGTTAGTGATGTAAAAACAACAACGCGCCTTCGACCAGCTGTACGTGATGATGTCGCTCAAACTCCATCCACCCCAATTCAACACCGAGCTCAGCAAATTGTCTCCAAATCCACTATGCGGCGAATTTTGACGAAAGATTTGCATCTTCATGCATACAAAGTTCAATTGATTCAGGAACTGAAGCCAGCTGATCATGGACAGCGAAGGGAGTTCGCTAATCGGGTATTGGAAAGACAACATGAAAATGCTGATTTTGCCGATAAAATCATCTTCAGTGACGAGGCCCATTTCCATCTTGATGGCTTCGTCAATAGGCAGAATTGTCGCATTTGGAGGGCATGTGGTTTCAACAAGATGGCGCCACATGTCATACAGCCAGAGAAACAATTCAGTTGCTGCATCAGTCATTTCCCGGTCGTGATATTTCACATTTTGGAGATCAGATTTGGCCGCCTAGATCGTGCGATTTTCTTTGGGGTTTTTTGAAGTCGATGGTTGGATGGATGAAATACCACAGCATTTATGCAAAACGGTCATTGAAAATTTCATTGAAAGAGCAAAGCCGCGCCGGCCATCTGTCCGATGTGTTATTCCATACATAACCTCATTCTGTCCACTCTACGTTATAATAAAGTTTCACGATTTTTTTTAAATATCTGTGTTTTGTCTAAAATTTAAATCTTGCGTTCTTGTTGGGACACCCTTTATATTATGTATGTATTATGTATTTATTTATGTATGTGATTTGTTGGAATTGTTTGAAAGTGTAAACTGTTTATCTTTTGATTTTTGCTGCTCATATACAGCTTATTTTTAAAAGTAGTTTAGAGTTTCCTGAAGTGTTATAAAATGCTACTGACTTCACAACCGCAATAGATTTGCAGTAAATACCGCTAAAACTACAGCGATCGCAATTGCAGTATCTCCATTCTTTTAACTGACAATAATATCTAATTTGTTGAATATGTCAAATGTTTGGTTTCATTGTTAGATAGGAAATCAATCTTCAAAACCCAGAATTGTGTTGTTCCTAAGGTTAATTTTGTGTGAAATATTTTCGTAGAAATATTTTGTAGAAAAAAATTCAGTAGTTTATTTCAAAACGACTTTTAGAGAAATGGCAAGAAAAAATTTACATATCAACACATATATATTCAAGGAGTCCTTTGATTCAAATAATACAAATAACAAAGTAGAATATAGTTGATATGTTTCAATAAAACTCAACTCAAATCCGCTATGAACAAAGTTTTGTACAATTCTCAAAAATGCAATTTCAAAAGCAAGTTTTTTTCTGCTATATTGGCTGAGTTTCGTTAAAAGCCGGTATATCCACCTTTATTTTCAATTATGTTGTAGACTCTTTTTGGCATGCTGGCAATAAGCTTCCTGCAGGTTTCTACTGGTATTTCATACCAAGTTTTTGAATAAAATTCCATAACTGATCCTTATTTGTAAGAACCTCCCTTCCAATTCTTTGTTTCAATTCGCCCCAAAGATTTTCGATTGGATTTAAGTCCGTGAAATGACTTGGCCAGTCAAAAAGGGCAACATTACTATCTTGGAACCAATCCTTTACCAACTTGGAAGTATGTTTTGGATCGTTATCCTGCTGGAATGCTCATCTAAGAGTCATACTTTCCACAGCATAGTTCAACATCGTATTTTCCAAGAAATCTTTGTAGTGGAATCTGGTCATAGTGTCGGTAATTCGATGTATCGGACCGACACTATACCACGAGAAACAACCTCAGACCATAATATTGCCGCCCCGTGCTTGACCGTCTTCTTTGTAAAGCGAACATGGAGTTTCTTACTCTAAGGGCGTCGAACATTCCGGTCACAGTCATTTCCAAATACATTAATTTTTGTTTCATCGCTTCACATTTTCATTTCCATTCTATTTCTTTTCACCGTCTCCTCCGGACGAATTGGAATGACTTCTTGCAAACGCTAATCAAGCCTTTAAATTTTTGTGTCTAAGCAAAGGAACTCTTCTGGCTATCCGTCCTGGTAAATGTGCTTCTTGTAGTCTACGACGAACCGTTCGCGATGAAATTACATTTCCAATTTCTGCTTAAATCGCTCTTGAAGACACAAATGGATACTTCTTCACAAGTGTTACAATACGGATATCTGTTGTTTTTGAAGTTTTTTTTTGGGTCTTCGGCGAATTCCGACGGGCTTTAAAGCATTTTGTATGAAAAATAGCGACCGATTAGTAGTTTCTTCTATAAAACGAAGACTTTGGCTGCTTTTTCTTAGTCTTGAAACAATTTTTCTCTACTCCGGAGAACAATGACTTTTTCGACCCATGGCTGATTTTTTTAACAAAATATTTTGTTATGAATAAAGATAAACAGGAGTAAATTAACTAGCCTTTCCAAAAAGACTGCAGCAGACTGCGAAAATATTAAAGAATTGAGCAATAAATTTATTATTTTGACCAAGTACTGAAATTACACCTGAACAAAACTAACGCACAATGAAAACAACGGGAAGCCCCAGTTTTGTTTTTACTTTTAAAGGCATTACCATATTAAAGTTATCTAAATAAAAAAGAATTGCCATATATTCTTACTTTCCGTCAAAGTAACTAAAATTAAACATAAAGGAAAAATAAGCAGGTGTACTTATTTTTTCGACCATATGGGTATTTCGCTCCCATTGAGCTAAGACAAACGGCATGTTGCTTCTTGGATTTCCACGCTATAGGTCCATTCGTCAGAAATAAAACAAATCCTTTATATGGTTTGCGATCAAAAGCATCTGTTGCTCAATCTGAGTCTGTAAAACATATCAATTTATTATTATTGCTCTTGTATTTCAGCGATGCTTTAGTTGTTTGCTTCAAATATCTAAATGTGTGTTTCGCTGCTATAAAGTGTTCTGGATGTGGATGCGAATTAAAAAAAAATTAAATTGTGATAATCTAGATGCAACGTGTGAAATATCAGGTCTACTGATAACTGCTAAGCACATAAATCCTCCAATAAGTGATTGCTTAACATCCAAATTATCACATTTCCCTTCACATTTTTGAAAATAGTGCCGCCTGTGACGGGCGTTGCTGCTGGTTTGCAGTCTGCCATATTCCACTGGACAAGTAATTGCTCAGTGTATTTAGCTTGATGAATGGATATTGGACCTCTGTCACCGTCCCTTTCAATTTCCATTCCTTAGTAATACAATACCGGTCCTCAGTCAATCGCTTCTACGTGTTGATTCATAGTCCTTAATATATTTTTCATATCCGCTTCCGGTGAACATGCAATTAATAAATTATCTACATATAAAGCTATTATATTTATGTTGTATCCGCAGTTGTCCGATTTGCATCTTTTAAATTCCATCAAATTCAGTATGTCTGTTATTTTTCTATACCATTCTCTCCCAGATTCTTTAAGATCGGACAGTGATCGAATTAACTTGCACACTATTTGGGGATGTTGTTCATCTTCAAAGAATGATGGTTGTCTCATAAATACTTCTGCATTCAAATCGCTGTTTAAATATGCAGACAGGATGTCCACATGGTTTACCAATAACTGATATTTTACTACCAATGCCAACACAAATCTTATCGTGGAGTGCCGCACTACTAGAGCATATGATTATGTACGAGTACAGTAAACGTTGTATTTCTGTGAACATCCAAAGGCGACCAACCTTGCTTTGTATTTTTCGATGGAACCATTTTCGTTGCCTTTAACCACAAAAATCCATTTACAACTAATAATATTTTCACCCTTTGGTTTGTCGACTAATTCCCAGGTTTCGTTTTTAACCAATGAATTTAACTCTGTTTGCTTTGCCGCTTTCCATAGTTCAGAGTATGAGAATTTTCTATTAAGGAGTTTAACAAATCTGTTGCGGTTTGCGTAACATAAATCTTTCTAGGCCGGCCTGGATTTCCAGTCCTCCAAATTGTAGGTCTTCCCCGTCTACGAGATTGTGTCATTTGTTCAACGTGACCATCAGCACGTCCATACGATTCTGCTGTCCGATTCAACGTAACTGGAGGTTGCATCTTTGATATACCTGTTTGTTGCTCACTGCAGTGGTTTTCATTATTTACATTATCAGCCATAGGAGTTCTTCTATCATCGATATTGCTCGGACCTCCACCAATCTCTAACTAAAATTGTTCACTGCCCTCTTCTTTATTTTTCAAATCGTTCTTCTCACGGGGACTGTCTTCGAAAAATTTAACATCTCTCCATCTATCGTTTAATATAATCCTCGTATCCAATGTAGCTGAGTTATTTCAATAAAAGTATACTACAAATTTTACATTAAGAAAATTATATAGTTTAGATTTATACCTTTCTAAGCACATCAATATAAATGTTGATCAAGCTTTAACTGTGCTAATATTTCTATATGGCTTAGATATATTTTAGGGCACAATGAATAGGTTCTGTTATGAGAAAAATTCGTCTGGTATTTAACAATGGCGTGTGATTTATAAAGGGTGTCCTAACAAGAACGCAAGATTTAAATTTGACGCCATTAGAAGTGTCATTGTTTGACATTTGAACAATTGTTATTGTTTGATAGTAAAAGATACGATTTTTCTCTCAGAACCGATTTCCTCGACAAAAACCCTTTAACATGGAAGGATGATCTTGGTTATAAAAGTGCAATTGAAAAACTTGAAACGACAGTTATTGGGAATGACGTTGAAGAAAGAGGTGTCAAACTCATTCAGGATTATAATAACATTCTCACAAAATATGCAGCTGAAAAGCAATTTGTTTTTGGAAATCGTTGCCAGAGATCGTAAAAATTAAACAACTACCAAATCTTATCTTACAAAAAAATACCGTTCATTGTTCTTTTATTCATATAATGTTTTCATTTATGGAAATTATTGTTGTAAATAAAAATGAATTACTCTTATACATAGAAGTAATATACGCTACTATATAAAACCATTTTTTTTTAGTTTCTCAAGTTATATCTGAATTTTTTCAGTTAATTTTTTGAGAAATTTGATTCAGAATGTTGTAAACAATTGCTGGAATAGCCTGGATGTGTCCACATAAAGTTTTCTAAGAAAAAAAAAAAAAAAAAATAAATAAATAAAATATAATCGGGCAATGTAGGGAAGATTATACTGTATTTTTATAGGAGTTAATCATAGTGTTACTTTGTTACAACTTTAAGCCATTTGGGGGTCGCTTTAAAGTTAACCGATTAAGCTGAAATTTTGTACAAAACGTTTTTTTGTTCATTGAAACAGGATCAGAGGTTGGGAGCAGCAAAAATTTAACATTTGAAAATTTACTTATAGCTAAGGGCCGCCCTAATATACATATATACATACATATATAGGTATGTATATGCGAATTTGGTTATTTCATGTGCCCGATATTCACTATCTAAATTTACTATTTGCTCATAGAAGCTTTCGTTGCTTCCCCATTCATACAAAACTTTCGATCAGAATTGTTCGTTAAAGATTTTGTGCAAAAAAAATTGAAATCCTTAATTTACATAGAACATTTTACAGTTTTGCCTACCGAAGTAACCGTTTTCATGCTTTATTTCTTTTCTCAGATTCATGACACAAATGAGAAATGAAAATGTGGCCGCCTTTATTGGACCGGATGAAAGTTGTACGACAGAAGCTCTGTTGGCCGCAGCGTGGAATATTCCAATGATATCTTTCGTAAGTACGCCAAAATTTTCGAAAATTAGAAATATTTTGGAAAATATTGCAAACTTAATAGTCTATAAAATGTGGATTCATATTGAGTACATATAGGGTGGCGCATAAATTGTGCTACAATAAGAAATTCAAATTACTTTTGTTCATTGTATTTCATTTTTGTTTATTGTGTGGAAAATGCAATTTTATTTTATGTAACTAATTAGTTTTGAAGGTGATGGACCTTAAATGGCCTCCATGCTCATCCATACTTGACCCAAAAATTATTTATTGCGGCCTGAAGGGTTGAAGTCGGGATTGCCTCAATTATTATTTCAATGAACTGCTTCAATGCAGTCAAATTCCTTGATTTCGTTTTGTACACCTCTTGCTTGGCATAACCCCATAAAAAAAAATCTAGTGCAGTCAGGTCACGTGATCTTGGGAGACAACGGAAAGCGGATTTTGCGGATATTAATTTGTATGGTAATTTTTGTTGGAGCTTCGCCATAACCGGTCTGGCTATGTTGCAGTTACTCCACCTAGCTGGAACTTAAACCAAATGCTATTGAAACGGATATGTCTTCGACGCAGTTCTGGGTAAAAAGATCTTATTCAAGAGCTTTAAATAACTGTTCCCATTAACAGTTGATAGTAGCACAATTCGTGCGCAACCCTGTAGTTTACAGAATGCAACAAATATATAAATTCGCATTAACTTTCTCGTTTCAGCAAACGAAATTGCATTCCTGTAAATTATATTTTTTGTTCATTTTGAAAATATTTTCACAATAATTTTTATAAGGTAGTTTGCTAGGCTATTCTATTCTAGGCTAAGCTATTCTAACCAGCTTAGCACGGTGGTAATGTCTCTGGTTTGAAAATGGTGGAATTACTATAAATGTTTCTAATTTTTTTAACTTAATATTCTATGTCTATAGGCTGTTAGGCAACATTATTGTCTATAGAAACAAAAGACAATTTGACATAATATCTGTGGACACAACCCGTAACAGTCTAACTCGAGTTAGGACACAATTGAGTTATTAGCACGATGGTGCTAATTCATCGTATCTAAATTTATTTGCTCTAAATTTTTCATGTTTGTATCTCTTCTAGGAAGGCAATCAATCCTAAAAAACCTAATAGCTTAAGTTATTTTTCTAAATGACTGTTTTGGCATAACTGCCTAAGTCAATTTAGGATCACAACAAATATAAACATTACTTTTTCATCATTGCCTAAATCAACTTAAGTCGTTAATCCAAAAAAATAAAGAAACATTTTTATTTTCCTAACTTAAGTTAAGCTCTTATTCCGAATTACAATTTAGTGTTTTGATAAACATAAATTGAGTTAAGGTCTTTCTCCAAACTTAAAGTTTTTTATTTAATCTGGAATAATAGCCTAACTCAACTTGAACTTTTTGACTTTCTTTCGTTCAACAATTCATAAGAGCCTAAGTGTCTTTTTCGATAATATCTTTTGACTGCGAGAATAAACAACTATTTTTTGTTAACAACTAAGTAAAGAAATTCGTTTCCTTGGAATCTGTAGCAAAGTTTTCCAAAAAACACCCTCTCCTGATTTTCAGTGAAGATTCAAAACTTTAAACTCCTGTACTGAAAATATTGAAAAACAGACTTAGGCTGTTATGGGTGGTGACCACAGATATTATACCTTTGTTCGAAGTTTCATGGACTTTTGTGACAGTTGTCGTATCGACTAACCAGCCAGCCAGGCATCCAGATAGACGGACATCGCTCAATGGACATAAAAGTTCTTGAAACACATTTGATCAAAACATACTTAATAGTTTAACCGCTTCCTTTTGGGCGTTACATTCTTGTGCATAATACATTTTATTAATAGTCTCTATGACTAATGGTCTACAAAAATGAGTTAACAATAACAGTTAATGTTCATACAAATTATATTCTAATCTCAGTGGAAAAATTAAAGCCATAACCGTTTTTAGTTATCACAATCGTTTGTTTGCCATAAACATCTTTAGTTGTCGCAATCGTTTGTTTGTATTTACTTTACCCAGAGGATCCATTTTGTAAGCAACGTTCAATTGGCTGAAAAATAATTCAACTTCGTTCATGGTATTTGCATTCTTTTTTGCTAAGCAGCGTAAGTCGTCATATCCTTAAGAATTATCTGTGTTGTCTCGCTGGTAACTGACACAGTTTCCTTTCTGCCAGAGGTTATAATGGAATTGCTTGGTATAAAGTGCACGTTTTTTGTTTTTTAAGAAGTTACATAGTATTATATATTTACACCTTCACTCGAAAGAGAATGAACATATGCATTTGATACGGCCAAAAAATAAATAGCCAGAAGGAAGTGCATAAAGTACCAAACATCTTTCGACCAAATGTGTGTAACATGATTTTATTCGTAGGCTGAGGTGGCATTGTCGTGTCCTGGGTTAAGTTGAAGGACCATAAACCTTTCAGAAATAAAATACAGGATTTACTTTTGTTCAGATTTACTGAATAGAGGTTTTATTTATTCAATTATTTATAGTAAATGATGGTATAGTTGTTGAACGACTTAATGATAAAGATCAACTCCTCGTGGATGCTCAGGGCTTTGGTTTATATCAAGATAATCGGAAGATCTGCTTTCTGTAGTAGCTGCTTCTCAGGATTCGGTTGTCATCGGGAAATTCGGAAAGAGTGTCCAACGATTTCTTTATCGGGCTGTGTTCAGATCGGCGGTATATACATATATATATTTGATATAACTTACAAACTAATCTTACAAACAGTAAGCCGAGGCTTCTGTGCTGAGGAACAGGAAGCCGAAGTTTCTGTGCTGAGGAACAGCAAGCCGAAGCTTCTGTGCTGAGAAACAGCAAGCCGAAGCTTCTGTGCTGAGGAACAGTAGGCCGAAGCTTCTGTGCTGAGGAACAGTAAGCCGAAGCTTCTGTGCTGAGGAACAGTAAGCCAAAGCTTCTGCGCTGGGGAACAGTAAGCCGAAGCTTCTGTGCTTATACAACCTTCTTCTTCGACTGCTTGATCACGACTGCCTCCGGTGATAGTGATGCTTCTTTACTTAAACTTTGCGTTGGCAGTTTTCTTCTAGTGAGTCCCGTGTTGTCCGGTGATTAGCGATCGACCTTCTTGGTTGACCGCCGGGTGGCGACTGACTTCGGTGACTTCTTCTTTACTCATACTTCCTTCTAGTGAGTCCCTTGTTGTCCGGTGATTAGCGATCGACGTTCTTGGTTGAAACTTCCTTAAACTTGCTAACAATTTTCCAGAACGTTGTCGTGGATTGTATCGAATCACACCTTCTGGTACCTCCCATACAAATTAACCGAATTTCAGAAATTTAATTTTCCGCTATAAGCTCACATTCGTACACTGGTGTAACTTAAATTTCTGATCATTGCATGGGTTCATAATGTTTGGCAGAATTTGAAAAAATTAGTCGACGAGTTACGTCCCTTCTGGTATATCTTATAAAAATAGTCCATTTAGCTCACATATACTTGCATTTATATCCTTACATGATTGCAACTTTAGTAAAATTTGATGTACACTAAACGTTTACCAAAGCAAGGTTTCACAATATAAATGGACATCACTGCCACACCCTTTCTGATATCTCCCGATTTTCCAAAATTCAGTTTTTATTCTCCAATTTCTAATCAGTTGGCTGCAGTAGCTTAGGTTTCTGTTCAATATATTGACTTATAACTTCTCTGTATGCTCTGAGAAAAGTTGACCCAATTAGCGCGCCTCTTCTAGTAGCTCCCATACAAATTACCGGTTTAATTCATATGTTCTTAGTTCCATATCTTTCTAGTAGTTGTACTGAATTCAGCCAAATTTGACACATGTTATGCGTTTGGTGAAATAAATTCTGGGAATGAAATCGGAGGACTTTGCCACAGGTTTGCTTGTACTTCCCATACAAATTAACCGATTTATAGGAATTTAATTTGTTCACTGTAATCTCTGATTCATGGACTGCAATTAATTAATTTTTCTTGCAATTGTATTGCATTACAATTATATTGCATGCGACTATCGTTCGCATGATCCCAGGTTCAACCCCGCATACATACCTATCATTATTTGAACGACGGTTACCTCGATGTATCTGACGAACGCTTGGATTAGTTTAGTAATCGACAAGTATAGGGAATGCTTTTCAAACTGTGTCGTTCGTAATCGTCTTTAAACTGTAGGCCCCGTTGAATGAGAATATTTGAAAGAGAGAAAGTGAGAAGCTCGCCCATGTATCATTCATGAGCTGCAAGGAAATTTGTTTTGCTTTTTTATTCTGCAAATGAGAATGGAAGAGATGTCATTAAGAATTTAGCGACTCACCACAACGATTCTATCACTCTTTACACTTTGGACTGTACCTATAAGACTAAAATTTCTATAATTGTTTTCTTTTGATATTAGAAAACAAGAAACAAACTATGACCACTGTTCTGGAGTCCGGTGTAATAGGAATAACTCTAGCGTTCTTTACCGCCGTTAGAGACCCACCTCGGATACCTTTAAAATTTGCTTGGTTTTCATGATGTTTGATTGGTAAGGCCATCAAAAAATTTATCGCTTAAACACTTTCCGTAATTCTCTGCAACCTCCATAGCCTTTGTGCTTTTGATAAATTACTAGCATTCATCTATTGGAACTGCGGCCTTCCTCTACAGCGTTTCGAAGAAGCAGATTCTTCTATTTAAAAATCATCCATAGCAAAATTCTATATCGTGCTATTTTTGAAACGATGTGATGCAATGCTTTTTGTGTTTTATATTTCTGCAAAACGTTTTAATGTATTTCCCTATTGAAAAAATATTCTTGTACTCTATCACGTTTGTTACAGCTATTATAGAGTTTGTCAGGACTCACACCGTTAAAAAATTGTTCAATTGGTTAATAATACGTCAACGCCGTTTCTGGTAAATTATGTAAAACAAATTATTTAACTCGCTGACGATTATATTGAAAGTTAGTGTCAATTTGGGGAAAGTTCATTTTGGTTGTTCAGAAAAAATCCAACATTTTGCTGTCCTTCAGTTTGTGTTTTAATCACTTTGTGTAAGAGCTAATGCTGAAGGCAGGAACTCATGGGAAATTCGATGGTTATCTAATAAATTGCGACATGTACGAGCTAACTATTGTACTGCATTTTATAATACCTGGTTAGACTTTAAAATTTATTCGCTTTTAAATTTGTATTTACGCAATTTAGAAGCTCGTAAAAAGAGGATGCGGCTCTAGAAAGTACAAAAATGAAAATGGATCAATAGCTTTTAAATTTTAAAACTGAAACTATATTTAAAATAAACCTTAGCACACAAAATACATTACCAAAAATTTGTGCAGCACATAAGGAGCAAATCGGGAATACTCACATGGCGGCTAAACGTAAATCTAAGCCGATCTCTCCCGATTTCAATAGGGATTGATTTTAATTTAAAGAAAATGTGTGACTGGAACATAACTGTGACTTGCACTTTGAATACGAAAACACAATAAACGGAATCCTGCGTTATTTTTCGTTCCGCCTTTTCTAGTAGGAGTGCTCTTTTATTTTGAAATCTCGAGATTTTTTTACCAAAAATCTGAAATCGATATCTAGGAAATCTCAAAGTCATATAATTTATAAAATATTTGCCCGAAATATATTTTCCATAAAGAAAGAATACAGAAAAGTGGCGGTATCTCGGCGATAACTTGACAACTGTTGGTTTTCAAATGCTCCAACGTTTGAGGATTATCCGCGAAAACACGGCCTTTGACGTAGTCGCACAAAAAAAGTCTAACGGCGTCAAATCTCATGATCTTGGTGCCCAATTTTGAAAAGTTCTCATGCAATAAAGCCAAAATCGGTCGTATTGAGTGGTTTGGTGTTCATAATCTTCATTTGCAGACCAAAAAAGTCGGTTATCATATGGCCATATGTCACTTTTCATGACTTGACAAACACTGTCACATGACAAACACTGTCATAAATTCCTCCCGCCTCTTCTCTAAACAGTTTACTATTCTTTACTCGTGTTCTCCTTCTAGTCGTGTGTGGTTATGGCGTTTTAAACAAAAGTTGAAAAAATGGACGAAAAAGAGCATTTTAGCCAGCCGAAAAATAAAGTCTGTTTATGAAGAAAACGGATCAAATGAAAGAACTTGCCAGAAATGGTTTAAAAGATTTTCTACGGGCGACTTCTCTATAACGCTCTCAGATCAGGACGACCAAAAGAAATTGTTTTTGAGGAAGTGAGAGATTTAATTATTGTTAGTCCCCGTGCAATAATTAGGGAAATAGCTGAAATAATCAAAAAAAAAAAAAAAAAAGTCAGTCACAACCATTCACGGGGTCATAAAAGAGCTCAGATTTGTGAGCAACCTCGATGTGTGGGTACGTCTCATACTGCCTTCCGGACCCGTCAGAAGCTGTTAGAGCTTAGGTGGGAATTTTTACCTCACCCACTGTAATCCCCAGACCTCTCCCCGCTTGACTACAACATTTTGCAGTCTGAGCAACCACTTGAAGCATTTGAATTTCCATAACGACCAGGAAATGGCGCTTTTTTCAGAAAAACCACGCGAGTTTTATGAGAGAGGAATTAAAAAGTTCCCAGAGAGGTGGGAAGAACTTATTAAAAAAGGAGGATATTATATAATAGATTAAAATAATTGTTTTCTTGTATATAAATTTGTAAATAAATTTCTTTTAAAAACCGAACAAACTTTCCGAACCACCCGATATTATCTTTTCCACAATCACTTCTGGGTTCCCTCATCCTCATATGAGATAATTTTGACCATTGACGTAGCCACCGAGTAAGAGATGAACTTCATCGCTGAAGAAAATTTAGTTCAAAAAATCAGCATTTAAAGTCTTTTACTGTATCTACGGTCAGCCGTCTTTAATTGTTGCTTGAGTTAGACTCTATATGAATGGAGGTGAAAATCCAAATTCAGAATACGCCATAATGAGCCGTAAGACAGGCTCAATTGCTGAGAACAATTCGGACAGAAGCGATATTTGCGGCAGTGCGTACCTTGCGATGATGTACCGACCTGATAACGTCCGTAACCCTTGCAGTCTCGTCAAATTTCTTTATAATCTTGCCAATTCCTTGCACAGTAGGACGATTGTGACGACCGTATTTACCCCGTAAAACATGAAAGTGCTCGTATTTGAATCACCAGTTTTATAGTAGGTATTAACTATTTTCACGCGTTTTTCGGTTATTAAGCAACCCGAATTCGTAAATGGCATACCTTTCACTAAATATAAAATACTTTAGATAACAGATGTTTCACAGCTGGCAGCTTTGCCGGACCGGCGATTTTAAAACAAGAGGAAAGCATTTCACCAAATGAGTTTGTTTGGCTGGCTGGTGGACACAATAAATGCCTAAATCCTTATGGAGTTTCTTGAAATTTGACACAGCCTAATATTTTCACAGATCATAGCCGGGGATATTAAATAGGCTATATCGACCGTAGCAATCTGGTATCTCCCATACAAATTCACTGTTTTCCGAAATTCAATTTCCTTCCTCACTATTCCTAACTATTCAACAGTAACCTGCAGCAAACTAAATTTTTGTTTTTTGAATTGTTTCATTATTCATTGCAAAATTTGCAAAACAAATTAACCGGCAATACCACCCCTTATGGTACCTTCCAAATAAATGACAAATTTAACCTGTATATTTTTAGCTTCATTTCACTCAGTCGGTTGCGCTAAATTTAATAAATTTGAACCATGTTGGCACACAATTTTATTCAATTCTCTGACTCTTTCAAACAATCAGCTGCACTAGTCTAGATTTTTATTCTTTACATTGTTTTACAATTCTCTACTATATTGGAGAAAATTCGATCGAGTAGCTTCTCCTCTTATTATACCTCCAATACAAATGACCGATTTAATCCATACCTACATATCGTTTAATCGGTTTTACCAAATTCGACAAAATTTGCAATATACGATATTAAAGGTTTAGCAATTTTAGTTATGAAAACGAAAATGGGCGACACTGCCAGACATACTCTGCCTGCTTCCATATAAATTGACCGATTTATCGAAATCTACTTTTAAAATGTAGTCAATAACACTGATTTACAAATTTGGGAGAAAAATTGGCTGGAGAAACGAAGCATGTTTTTTAACTAATCTGGGTGTGCTAAATTCGAATCTGGCACAAAAATTTGTCTATCAGTCTTGTCATTTTTTTGTCGCATGCTGGCAATACTGTAAAACAGTCAATATTGACACTACAATTTCACAATTATTAATTTGACAGAAGCCCACATTCATTCTAAATCTTCATTATAGTAGAGTTTAAGCATGTCAGGAAGATCATGTGTTACTGATTCAAGCTATTTTTGCTGTGTGTGGTTAATATTCGTTTGGAAAGAAAAGATATGCAATATCAGACTGATTAAGATATGCATATTTACAATGTTTTAGCTTTGCTGTCAGAAACTTGAACAAACCGTGGACACCGACAATATTTTGCAATAGTTGCAGACATGTTTTATACATGCGGTCAAATGACAAAAAGACATATTTCGACTTTTCAATCCCAGTACTTTGGAGAGAGTCAAGTAACCACCAAACCGATTGTTATTTCTATTTAACAAAAGTTGCTGGATTCAACATGAAAAATCGAAAAAATATTACTTACTCGAATGTCCCATCAGTTTCCAAACCAGTTCAACGTCCACCAAATGATCCATTACCAGTCATTCCCAGTACTACGAGGAGTGAGTCTGAAACTTCTTTCACCAGCAGTGGTAGTTTGTGTCAGGCTGATGATGAACGCCATTTAGTGACTCAAGCTGAGCTGAATGATCTAATTCGGGACTTAGATTTAACGAAGCAAGACGCAAAATTACTAGCTTCAGGCATGCAGCAGTGGAAACATCTTGAGTTAGGACAAAAGTAACAATCTGTAGAAATAGAAGCTTGGAATTGGCTGCATATTTTGAAAAGAAACACTCTATTCTATATTTTACTGGTGTTTATGGTTTATTTCAAAAGATGAACCAGCCGTATGACAAAACTGAATGGATATTATTTATTGATGACTCTAAGTAAAGTTTAAAGGCTCTTCCTTTGCGTAATGGGAATGAAAAACCGTCCATACCAATTGCTCATGCCGTTAATACAAAGGAAAATTAAGAATTGATACCTGCAATTTTGACTTTACCCTAATACAACGATAATAAATGAAAGGTGTGTTATTTCAATTAGTTTTTATATACGAGTGTGATCAAAAAATAACTGTTATTTCAAATTTCACATGTCTGTTATATACGAGTATTTTGACAATATCAGTCATTTTGGATTGTCAGTTTGTTTTTGACAGATCAAAAGATTAGTCGTGTTTTATTGTGCTCTTCGATTTTTTTACTATTCGAAAAAATTGATCAAAGAAACTGTATTAAGTTTTGTGTAGAAAATGAAATTATATGTGCAAGGACATTTGAAATGTTGTCTGTGGCAATTGGTGAGTCTACTATGAGCAGAACACAAGTTCAATTGTGGTATAACCGGTTTAAGGAAGAACGAGAATATGTCAATGACGATGCTCGACCAGGTCGCCCGAGCACGTCAACAACCGATGGAAACATTGAAGCAGTGAAGAAAATGATTTTGGATAATCATCGAATCACTAGAGAGGTTGCTGATTATGTTGGCATATCGTTCGGCTCATGCCAATCAATTTTTACGGATATTTTTGGCATGAAACGAGCGGCAGCGAAGATTGTTCCACAATTGCTAAATTTTGAGCAAAAACAACGTCGCATGGACATCGCTCAGGAGCTGTTGAACGTCGCCAACGACGATCCAGATTTCCTCAAAAGGGTCATAACTGGTGACGAATCATGAATGTGTGGCTATGACATTGAAACCAAAGCCCAATCATCCCAATGGAAGCGTTCAGAAGAGCCAAGACTGAAAAAAGGACGTCAAGTTCGGTAAAATGTGAAGGTTTTGCTCACTGTTTTCTTCGATTGCAATGGCATGGTGCATCATGAATTCTTGCCACAAGGTCGTACGGTCAATAAGGAATACTACCTTGAAGTTATGCGCCGTTTGCACGCAGCAATTCGTCAGAAACGCACAGAATTGTGGAAAACCCAGTCATGCATTTTGCACCATGATAACGCACAAGCTCACACACGATGCTTGAGCGTGAGTTTTTGACCAAAAACAAAACTGCAATCATGCCACAACCACCGTATTCGCCGGACTTGGCCCCCTCTGACTTTTTTCTCTTCCCAAAACTGAAGACATCGATAAAAGGAAAGTGTTTTGCTACGATTGAGAAGATAAAAGAAAAATCGAAACAGGAGCTGTTGGCGATACCAAAAATCGCGTTTCAGAAGTGTTTCGAGGATTGGGAAAAACGCTGGCATAAGTGTATTATATCTGAGGAGGGTTACTTTAAAGGAGATAAAATAGAAATTGACGAATAAATAAATACTTTTTGAAAAAATTTAAAATAACGGTTATTTTTTGATCAAACCATCGTAAATAATTTTAAATTATTCTGTTTCAGGTCATAGGTTTGTTGACTGGTTTGCAAGGAGGTTTCACAAAATATTGTTGTTTCCTTTGTCTATAGGATAGTCGCGCTACATGTCATCATTACGTCAGAACAGAGTGAGAACTGAGTATTCACCAGGAAAACAAAATATTTCACACAATTAATTGATCCAAATGACGTTCTTCTTCCGCCGCTGCACATAAAATTGAGCCTTTTTAAGAACCTTGTGAATGCTCTGGACAAAGATGGTGCAGCATTTAAATATTTGTTAGCGGGTTTTCCTAAAATTGCATATGCTAAAATCAAAGAAGGCATGTTTGTTGACCCTCAGATCAGGAAACTATTGAAGGATGACAATTTTTCACAATATTTATTGGAGAACAAATATGCAACCTGAAAATATTTCTAGAGCATCGTGAACAGTTTTCTTGGAAACAATAAGAGTGAAAACTACAGACAAATTGTTGCTGAATTATTGGAAAATTATTATGAATTAAGTGCACGGATGTCACTCAAAATGCATTTTCTTCATTCGCATTTAGATTTTTTTCCACACAAAAAGTAAGATGCGGCGAACGACGAACAAGGGAAGCGTGCTCACTAAGATTTAATGAAAATTGAAAGAAATTGTCAAGGCTTTTGGGACAAAAGCATGCTGGGAGACTGTTGATGCCAAAATATGTATATTTCTGATAACTTTCATATTCATTTTAGTTTGGCATCCGCCTGGCCACCCTAATGTTAATACGCCAAACATCCACGGCTTGAGCGCGTAAATCACACACCAACTCAAGCTTTAATAGCTTGATTGGTGTGTGTTTCAGAATGTTCTAAAGATGGCTACAATCTGTCTTATATACTCTCTTAGTCGCTTTGTCATTCCCAAAATTACAAGCTAAAAACTTACTTGTTACTGTGAGTTCAAACTATCCAGTTCACATTGGTAAGCTTCCGCGCAAATTGTTCAATTGCAAATAAAGAAATAGAAATTGTCCATCCAAATTCTAATTCCTTGTGTTTTTATTCTTTATTTTTTCCTTCCTCGGTGAACAATTTGTGAGAAATATTACAAGCTTCCTTGGAATATTTCCGGCTCACACAATTGTAAACCAAAAGCCACCTTTCGCTACAGGCAACCCAAAATTCCCAGGATCCCCACATTTTCAGAGACTATTACGTGAAACCGAACCAACAAAATACGAACTACGTTCAAATAATGCCAATCACGTTTAAAAATTCATTAATTTTTAAATAAACTAATAATTTTGAAATAAAAAGCAAATAAAATATTTTTTTTTGTATCTCGAAAAACTTGACGTGATAGAGAAAAACCATTTCAGCCCACCAAATTACCCTAGGAAAGATATTTGGTTGCTCCAGTCCAAAACCTTGTTGGCTAACGTAATTTGTAAATTTTTGCCAAAAAAAATTTGGAAAAATCAAAGGAATGAATGCGTCGTTTCTGGCATTTCCCAACCAATTTATGTTAATTACCTTGATTCCTTAATTCGTATCTCTCATTCAATTACAATATATTCAGTATATTAGAACTAATTTCTGTACTGGGAATGGAGAAGGATTGCACTGCCACTTCCCTTAGAGTATTTTACATAAAAATTTACCGATTCAGTAAAAATCGCTGGGCAGTCTACATTGTCCATACGGAGGACTTCAAAAAGTTACAATTTTGCTATTTTAATTGTGTTTTAATTCAAAGAATTATTTGCTGCCGCTCAAAAGGATGTTGGGGGAAGGTATATGTTTAGCTGAGAGAAATTTCTGTACTGGTTTTAATTTACTACACCATCGCTTCTCACACTCGTTAGTGTCGGAATACATTTCTTTTAATTGTCTCATTACAATATTTAAATTATTGTTAAAGTTTTTTTACTTGGAATATGGCAATGAATATTTAAAGAAAAATATCATGGATTATATTTCAAAGAACTGTTTTTTGTACTGGATTAAAAGTTGGAATGACTGTTTTTTTTATCAATTTCTGCCTGCTGAAAGAATGCAATCTTTAAAACGCTATCAAAACCTTCTTATGTAAATAATTGGCTGAACTGGGAAAGCAGTTAAATAGAAAGTTAAGCAGTTCAGTCACAACATCCGCCAGTTTGTGGACGTTAACTTTAGTAGAAGACGTTGGTGAACACGATCAATGCGAGACAAATTTTCCACCACATCTCAACCGCTTTCGAATGGACTGTATCTCCGTAACGTTTCTTCCTTCTGTAGGGTGGCGCATAAGTAACGTTAACGGCGACTATATTGAATGCATTCTTGTGCATTATTTGGTTTTAACTCGTGTACCAATTGCATCTTATATGGGAAAAGATATAACATACGTAAAATTCTTTGCAAAGACCGCCTAGACATCTCTCAGAGAACGTCGCCTGGTGGAAATTTCGGGGTTTTTCTCATTACTTGCTTGCACTCGAGCAATGGTCACTTCATTTCGAACTGCACGAGGTCTTCCAGCAGGCGGAAGATCACAGACAGTCCCTTGTTGCCCAAAACGCTGAATCAATCGGTAAATTGTTGGAGCGCTAGGAGCATTTCGAACATTAAAGAAATTTCGATATGATCTGAATAATCGAATGCTGACTTTCAAAGTAAAATTGAACAACTTTGGTTCTTTGTTCTGTGCTGAGCCTTTCCATCATAAATTTTCCAAGGCAGGTCTCGCAGTAATTCCATTGTAATCCTGGCTGTATGCGATGTGGCACCTTGTTGATACCACATGTTAATCAAGCCCAAACCATGCAGTTGTGGCGTTAAAAAGTTTTCAATCATATCACGATATCGCTTCTCATTGACAGTCACCGTTACGCCGTTTTCAGTTTCAAAGAAGTAAGGTCCAATCACGTTTAATGGATGCAGAGGTGACTGATGAGTAATTTGAGGAGTTTCCATTGCCTAGAACCGACGACTATTCTGTTTATTCACATATCTATTCAAATCAAAATGTGCCTCGTCACTCATTATGATTTTTTCATGAAAATGGCGGTTGTCATGGGCGAGCTTTAACATCCTATTGGCATATGTACGGCGACGTAAATGGTTTTGTGGAAGAAGCTCTTGTGTCAACTGAATCTTAAATGGAAACAAATGCAAATCCTTGTGCAAAATTGTGACCAAATTTGTTCTTTGAAGATCGAGCTCCTGAGGACGGCGTCGAATTGAGGTTGATGGATTGTTTTGACCCCTTTTCGAGCAGCAGTAATGTTTTAAGACGATCTTGCAGTACGTTGTGGTCCATGCTTGGCCCTATCAGCTACAGACCCTCTTTCGTCGAAATCATTCACTACACGATAAATAGTGCGTCTTGTTGGCACGTTGTTTTTTCCAAAAATTTCACGTAACTTTCTCATTGTCACAGTAATCGATGATTGATGTTGATAAAATGTTTTAACGATTAAAACACTTTGGTTTATCGAATATTTTTACATAATAAATTTGCCACGTCTCTACTTCACGACTGCCAAATATGAACTGTCAAGACTAATGTTTACCAAAATGACGGAAAACAAAGCAGTCTACCTTCCCAACGGACACCCTGTATTATATTCATAGTTGGCTTCTTAATTTGTGTGCTCATAGCATACATTTTTAAATTAGTTATAGTTTATGTTAGCGCTTTTACCTGGAAGCGATCATTTGTATGAACACAACATTATTTTTCCAGCATATAATTAATTAAACGTCATTTCACAATTTATTTGTTTCACAGAAATGTTCAGATTCGATTGTATCCAACAAGGAGACATTTCATACATTTGCGAGGACATTGGCACCAGCCTCTAAGGTGAGTTTTTCATTGATAACTGGTAAGTTATGCATGCATGCATGTAGCGTTTTATAAAATTTAATCAAATTTACATGTATCGGGAGTCTTTTGGGAGTCATGTCATGTCAATTCCCATTGCCACCTCACATGTATTTTCACGTTAATGTCGTTGTTTTCTTTCTTTATCCTTTTTCAGGTCTCAAAAAGTGTAATAAGTCTACTGAGTGCATTTCACTGGCAAAAATTTGCAATTGTGGTTAGCTCGAAACCGGTGTGGGGCTCTGAGGTGGCACGTGCCATACAGGTGAGTTGTTTATTTCATCGCTTATATGAAGATGCTCTTAAATGTATGTACATAAGTAATTTGGTGGTAGTGTCTTAATGTGTGTAGAGGGGTACACCTATCTCAGTCCAACCTACTGAGTTGTACATGCCTTCAGTCTGAATCCCTTCAATTCAATGCAAGGTACTAGTATTGTGTATTTTAGAATGAGACAGGGGAGGATATGCCAACTTCATTCCACTTTACCACAACAAAAGGAACAATTTTCCCTTGTGCTAATCAAACAAATTGCATATTCTTTCTCAACTAAAGACGTTACGGGTACTCTTACCAAATTTTCAAATGAACTTCATTACATTCATTGAATAAGAAGGGAAACGATTTATATTCCCTACATTGCGTGGGAATAATTTTTCTTAAATTTCTGAGGACTTTTAAGTCGTCATTTCGACGAAAAGCTTTTTGTTATTGTAGTATATGAGTGTAATTTCTCTAAGTGTATATACTAGAAAGATCATCATCACAACCGCGCCTAGAACATTTTAGTACGATATATGTAATCTCTTTCCCTCTTTATCTGTACATAGGACTTTTCTAGAATTACGTTTACGACAGTAAGTTATGTCTGTTCCTCTCTATATAACATAGTCTATTGTTATTTCCTTTTCACTTGTTATGTAAATAAGAACATTTTACAAATAAGTCTATGATAAACAACACTATTCTGTAAATATGTTTGCCTTTGTTGCACCCATTATGTAAATATGAGTTCCCTCTGAAATATCGTAGCATTTTCTAGAATAAGCCATTTTAGTGCAAATAGAGCAACTTTGTACGTTTGAATGGAATTAATAAAGTTCAGGTTGATGCGGAAATACGTTCCATGATACCAAATAATGTTTAAACAAGGTCTGGTAACCAGTTCCGAAATGAATCGCTTTTGAACTAAATCACTTTATCTGCCAGTCAACTCAACCATGAACAAAAGCACTGCTTCCACAGAAATGGCGAATCGAATCAATGACCGCGTGGAGCATGCAAAAATCGTGGTTCAGCTCATGTCAATTAGTTTTTCATATATACAAGAATTTATAATTACAAGATTTGTAATGATTTATAATATAATATAAATTCACTTATTGAGGGGGGAAACTAATTCCAATCAGAGTAACACCAATTGATGCTACGTTTTGAAAAACTTAGGTATATTAAATGCCTTTTCAGACCATTAGCTTTTATTGAAAATTGTAAAGCCGATATGGCACATTATTTTCGATTCACTTCGAAACGAGCTAATTATGAAACGGCCGGATTCTCATAAGTATATAGCAATTCATCTTAAAAAAATTCCTATTTCAGACACCTCTAAATCTCGACTTAAGTGAAATTGCTAAGAAGTTGTCCATTATTCTGTAGTTTGTAGAATATTAACATTCAAATATACCGAAATCAACCGTTCCACAAAATTTTTCAACTGAATATTTTATAACAGCGACTTATGTTAAGTTCAGTTCTTAGCATTTAGCATAAGAATCTATACATTAAACTCTTTCTGAATTAATAATCACTTTTTGACAAAAGTGGAATTGAATCTCTATTACAAACCTGGTAATACCAGGGATTTAATTCCTTTCAGCGGTGTGCAGCAGAAAACTTTATGGGTTCAGAAAATTTATTACGGTCGCAAATTCATTACAAAGAAAGCATTTATTAACTGGATTCTGATTCTGGATAACAAACCTTCTGCATAAACATAATGTTTATTCTTGTCTTTTTTAAAGTGAAAAATGTTAAAAGTGAATTTAAAATAAATTTGCAAACGTTCTATGAACATACCTAATGTAATATCAAATCAAATTGTATTTTATGTTACCCTTTTTGCCCTTTTTGGGCTAAACATATCGTAAAATGTTAATAAGAAAAATGTCAGATTCGCTAAATGTAATGTTTAACGAAAGAATAAACTACACTTGTGTAAGTCTAAAGGGTGATTTTTTAATTGTAGTTTTTTTTTTATCGAATAATATAGTCTAATTTGCATCATATATTAAAATTTTTATTGGAATACATAAATTGGTCTTTACCATTTAATTTTTAAAGATAATTTCATGCAAATGTTGTCCGCGGCTCCGTTTCAAAATGTCCATTCGGAAGGTCCAATTTTTCGTTACTTTTTCGAGCATTCCGGCCTGTATTCCACGTATAACGAGTATTATGTTATCCTGCAAGGCTTCAATAGTGTTCGGCTTGTCCACATAGACTAACGACTTGACATAGCCCCACAAGAAACAATCAAGAGGTGTTAAATCGCAAGATCTTGGAGGCCAAATCACTGGGCCAAATCGAGATATACGTAAGCTGCTCACCAAATTCATCCCTCAACATATCCATTGTTCCACGAGCAGTATGGCATGTGGCACCGTCCTGATGAAACCACATGTCAACCAAATTCAACTCAGCCAATTGGGGCAAATAACAAAATCGCGTATCATGGCTCGATATCGTTCGCCGTTAACGGTGACGTTTCTTCCACGGTCGTCTTTAAAGGAAAATGGGACGATGATGCCACCAGCCCGTAAACCACACCAGACATCGTTTTTTCGGGATGCATCGGTAATTCATGTATGACAGGTGGCTGTTCATCACTCCAGATGCGACAGTTTTGTTTGTTTATGTATCCGCTCAGCAATATTTTGATAAAACAGCGGATTTTGATTGAGATTTTGTAAGGCCCATTCACCAAGAATTAGACGTTGTGATCGGTCATTTGGCTTCAATTCCTGCGTGAGTTGAATTTCATAGGCTTTCAAAACCAAATCGACATGTAAAATTTTCCTTGCGGTTGAGTAACACATGCCCAATTGCTGAGAAGGGCGACGAATTGACATTTCACGATCATCATTAACACTGGTCGCTACGGCTGCAATATTTTCTTCGGCACGCACTCTGCGCATGCGAGTCGATGGTTTTATGCCCAACAAAGTACATTTGGTGCGAAATTTGGAGATAACAGCACGAATTGTTGATTCAGCAGGTCGATTATGACGACCATAAAATGGTCATATCAAACGATGCACATTTGTCACAGAGCACGAATTTTGATAATAAATTCCAACGATTTGCAATCTTTGCTCGTATGTTAGTCATTTCATGATGAAATGGCAGAGTATACTGTACACTTTTCACTTTGACAGATGACGTTTGGGCGCCATTACCAATCAGTGCTGCCAACTTGAAAAACTTAAATCTTAAAAATCAGCCTGTACCATAAAAATGAAACCAAAAAGTTGTTACTCTGCACTGCTCAAGCAGTAAGCATTCCAGCTTCCCAAATATACTTACATTGAATTGAAATTAATTTCTTAATTTCTTTTGCTTCTCAAATCTCTTGAGAAATTATTTGATTAAAGGCACCATAACATTCATCACCAGGTCGGCTTGCCTTCACAGTGATACAGAAAGATTACCTCAATCTCAAAAATACAGTTCAAAACCCACTCTAAAAGTTTCTAAAAGGGTCCAGTGTTGATCATCACATCAAATTGACTACAGCAATATCAAGAACAATCAATCAACTGTGTTTATTTACATGAGTCTCGCCGTGAGGCCTTACTCATGGTGTGCTATCACACATGGGGCTGTTTTTTATAATTCTTTTCTTGGTTATAAAGGATTAGTCGACCTACCTTTGAGCTAAGAAGTAGGTCCCCTTGGGAAAACTTCCTCAGGGCCCGCTTCCTCTCTCGGCCAAAGTACCTTTGCAGCCACTTGGTGTGAAATGAGCTACATTCCGGTTAGGAGTGAGGTAATCTAGGAACACCTCGATAGACATGAATAGTGTTTTCCAAGCTTCTGCCTTCCTTTAGCAACGCAACCTGAAGCAAACGCAAAAGCACTGAAAACACATGTTCGGGCAACCACTGCCACGACGATGCTCCCACAAGGGGTCCAACGCCATCGACCAGGCAAGAACAATGTTCTTTGAGCCACTGGTCACCCGTGCTACCAGAAGAGAAGAAGCCTCTGGTCTGGGTTTCGCAGACAAGCTACTACAGTTTTGCTTTTTACCTCGCATGGAACTGGTAATCCATTATCTGCGGCATAGATATTCAATGTCCGAGGAGAAATATCAACACAGCAAATTAATGCCATGCTCCTCTAGTCTATTAACCATATCTCTCCACGGAGGAACTCCATGGTCGTACGACTATTAAAACGGAAGAGATAAATCTTCTGATATCTCTCGACGGCTTCTCTATGTCCGCTCCTGTTTCCAGGGTGCGTAGTTGTCTTGTTAAACTATGACATCCCCCTTTACTTCGTTTTCGAAAAACGAGTTCATAGGTCAGGTTGATGTCATATTATAGGTGGATCCCAGGACATAATCCACCTGTCCCCAGGGCGCCTGGCACAAGGCCACACAACTTTGTTTTTGTACGCAAGCATCATCCTTTGCCTGCTTAATTACAGGATCGGGTAGAGAGGCTTTGCGTTTTAGGGGTAAACGGTACAAAGCATCCTAGGAAACACCCGTTTACTCACAGCAATACTAAGAACAGTCCATTTGCCCAAACTGTATTCGACCATGTTCTACTTCTTCATCTGCTTTTATTCACCTGCCATTCCAAATGATTCTGAAGAACGCCATGTACTCTTTTCCTCAGTAATTAAGGACGAAATATCTGCCGAACAAATCAGGTTCTAATTAGATACTTCTTACATACTGGAGCCATTGAACCAGACAAGATCGCGGATGGAGTGAGCTAAAAAACCATTCCCTTAACCGAACCGGTGGCCTAAAGGATGGTCCAAATTATGAAATTATTGGCAATTTAGCAAAAATAAAAAATGGCCTGAAAATTTAATACACCGTACGGGTGGTTAAATTCTGCAAATGTCTTAATAATTTTTAAATTTTAGCATAATGTACTAATGCTGATTTGTATAGATATAGAAATAGCACAAAATTTTAATGGAATTGAGATATGTTCAAAACTTCCGTACAAGTACAATTAAGAAGGGAAAGTACACAAGAAAAGAAAAACAGCTTTGAATGTGCTCTGTTCAGTTCTCTCAAGAGTGGAATGTTTTTTTAACTTTCCTAAAAATCAAAAAAAAAAAAACACTCTCCAACACTGATTGCAAAATTTGAGTCGTCCTTATTATACGAATATATTTTAAACTCATTATCATGAAATTTTGGGATACTTTTTTGTATATGAAACGTATCCCACCAGATACTCTTCTATATGAAGCGTAACTCACCAGATAATATAACAACGTTTTGAAAATTATAAGCAACCAACTTTATTCATTTACATACCTTATATTATAACCACATGACCACAATATAAATAAACGTGCGTACAAATTAGCTGACTACTCAAAATATAGTTCGCATGAAAAAATGTGTGCACTTCTTCGTAAATAAGTGCGAAATATTTGATGTGAAACGACGCACAACAGAGATAAACAATAATATTTGCAAGTTCTTACATTTCTGCTTTAATTAAATTGTTCTCCACACAAAAGGCAACGCGTACATACGCACAAACCCATCATTCTTACAGAGCAGAAATTCTCCATACCAATCGGCGCAATAATCACCACAACTGCTGTTACAGTAGTTGTTCATATTTGTCTGCAAAGCCTATGATTTTAGCATTGCTTAAATAAACATTACTTGCCAAGAACTTGAAGAAATTTGACGACCATTCAGTACTATTTAGTATGTATGAAAGCCGTCCAAAAACAAACTGAACTGGCGTATAGATGGCGCCAACCTTATGTTATAAGTTTCAAGGCGCCGCCACACTTTTTAATATTTTTATTTGAGCCATCAAAAGAAAATGGTCTCAGTGAATTTGTAAACATGGAAAAAATTGGTCACCGTTATGGAATTCAATAATTCCATTTAATTCCATTCTTCGGTTGTTAAACGATCCATATTCGTAAACGACAAACCTTTCACTAAATAAATAACACTTCAGGTGACAAGTATTTAACAGCTGACATCCTTGCCAAACCGGCGGCTTAGAATCCACTAACGTGAAATCTTAATGGTAGTTAAAGGAAACCTAATCTGAACCTCTTTTAAATATTACGCAGAATAATCTAATTCTAAATTGCATTGTACCAAATCCCGACTCAACAATTGAGGAAAGTACACAAGCTTAGAAGTGTACAAAACGTAAACATGTTTACGTTAGCGATGTGATATCAAGGCAATTCACCTGTAATAGCAAAACAGAGACGAAATATATGGTTTCAGTCAAAAGGAACGGTAGAGCAAAAAGAGAGGAGAACTTTGACGAAAATACATTCCGGTACGAAAAGCTTCTACCACATTATTTTAGGTGGTTATATTTATGCATTTATCGCATTGAATTAAGAACTTCAGAAGTTCTTTCAGGATATCTGCATTAGCCTTCCTTTAAGATATATCTGGAAAAAAACTTTCTGGTAGTTGAGTTTTGTTCATATTTCTATTAAGTCCAACCACTATTAAATTCGAGTTAGATTCTGTTCTGGGTGAGTCTGCTCCTTCGTTTACGACTGTAAAATATTGAGTAGAAGAGTTTAAACGCCGTACTAGCAGCAAATGCGAACACAGTAGTGATCGACCAATTAAAGTGTCCATGCCAGACATGGTTAAGAAAATCCATAAAATGATATTGAATGATCGTCTGAATCGACTGAAGGTGCGTGAAATAGCTTAAATGATAGGCATTTCAAAAAGTGCTATACATCGTATATTGACCGAAGATTTGAAGATGAGAAAGCTATGCGCAAGATGGGTGCCGAATTTGCCAAAACAGCGTCGTAAAGATGTTTCAGTAGAGTGATTGGCGATGTTTCACCACAATAAAACCGAATTTCTGCGTCGATTTGCAATCATGGATGAGACATGGGTTCACCACTTCACACCTGAGACAAAGAAATAGTCGGACTAGTGGACTGGAATGGGAGAATCGTGTCCAAAGAAAGCGATGAGGGTTCCATCTGCCAGAAAGGTCGTGGCGTCTGTTTTTTGGAACGCGCATGAAAATATTTCTATTGATTATCTTCAGAAAGGAAAAACCATTAACGACGAATATTAATTTTACTAATTTTTTGCAGCGTTTAGATGATGAAATTATGAAAAAAGGTCGCATTTGGCGAAAAAGAAATTGTTGTATAATGAAGACAATACTCCAGTTCACACATCCACTTTTGCAATCAAAATTAATGAACTAAAGTTCGAGTTGCTTTATCACGCACCATATTCGCCAGATTTAGCTTATAACATTTGTTTTTCCAAAATTATCATTATTATTTTTACTTTAAGTTAGTACACAATTAAATTATTGGAAGCAACATGGAAGCGTTTCTACTGCAAATATAGAACCAGCACGTGTTGCTGCTTTGTCACTGATGAAAATGTTCTCTCTTTTGGAGTACTTCTAATTTTTATTTTGCTGGATATTTATTTATAGAACTACTATCTAAAACGAAACGCATCTGCTCATTCTGCGAGGCAGCTGACGATCCAAGAAGCCAAGAATCATTTCAAAAAGAGTACTGGTCTAGTCGTTCTTACACATTACAGTTCTCATGGTACTTGTCAGAGCCAGGCCAGTCGATTTTTGAAGAACCTGTCTCACGAGTTCGGTTCTAGTCTCGGTCTTACGAGTTCGAAGAACCGGTATTTCAAAACGGTTTCACTTATCTTGAAGGAACCAGGGCGACCAACTCTTGTAAAGTCACCGTTCCGCGAGTCTACATAAATTTTTGGTGCTTAATTTTGTTGAATGTTACTTTCTGTGTGTGGTAACTCATTGTCAGACGATTTTATGTTTCTGAGACGGTTTCATATGAATGAAATTTGTATAGAGAACTACTACAGAAATTTCAGTCAGGTGAACTGAACGTTAAAACGCACTAAAGAAGCAATATTGTAACTTTGTGAAGTTCTTCGTTAGGGAAATGTAAATGGATCATCGATTTTTGTTAAATCGTCCAGTCTATATGTGTGGTACCTAAGGGGCGTGACAGTGCAATTTATTTTCATTCGCAGTACTAAATGCCTAATGAATATGGTTTAATTGAATGAAAGACAATTATCTAGGATTAAGGATATAGGTTAAGTAATATAATTTATATTGAATGTACCAGAGAAGACAAGTTCATTACGTTGACTTTTTCACATTTTACTCAGTATTGTAACGCAACATGATTGACAAGAATTGAAATAACTTCAAGCTATAAATTAGGAATTACAGTCCAAACTCTAATTTTGATAAACCCGTGTGAATTTGTTTGGGAGATACCAGAATTGGCGTTGAAAAGTAGAACTGACAAAATTTTCCAAATATATTTATTTAATTTATGAATTAAATC
>JAHXMU010000542.1:162416-195237 GCA_019455685.1 Philornis downsi
TTTATGGGAGGTATCAGAATTTCTTTTCCATTCATTTTCTTTACTAAACCTTTCTTTCGAAATTTACAATAAGTATTCAAATCTTAATCCTGTCTTAAACTAAAGTATCCTGCCATTGCCGGATCTTATTTTTGGCGAGCCGAACTTTTTATCACCGGATCAAGTCTAGGTATCAGAATGGGAGTAACAATGTTCATTTCCAGAACAAAATGTATATATAATAATATGTATAATATATAATATGTATAATACAGGGTGGCGCACGAATGGTGCTACTGTTAACTATCACCTGTCAATGGAGACCGTTGTTTAAAAATGTTGAAGGAGTTTTTCATTTAATCAGAACTGCGCCGAAGACGTATCCGTTTCAACAGCACATAGCCAGACCGGTCATGGCGGAGCTCCAACGAAAATTCCCAAACAAATTAATATCCAGAAACTTCACTTTCCGCTGGTCTCCAAAGGTCTCCTGACGTGACTACATTAGACTCTTTTTTGAAGGGTCATACCAAGCAAAAGGTGTACAAAACGAAATGAAATTTAGTTAAATTTTGTTAATTTGACTGAATTGTTAATTTGACCATTAAAGCAATAATTAAGGCGATCCCAATTTCAACACTTCGGGTCGCAATGAACCATTTTGTGATCAGCTGTAGCATAGCGTGAGTGAGCATGGAGGTTATTTGTAGTCTATCATCTTCAAATCCAATTAGTTGTATGAAATAAAATTGAATTTTCTATACTATAAAATAAAAGATCATATAAAATACATCGATTAAGAAAAGAGTTATTAGAATTTCTTATTGTAGTGCAATTGGTGCGCCACCCTTTATGTGACAGATTTGACTCAATTCAGTGCAATTGTTTGAAAGATATAAAGTTAAGGATGTAGGCGCTTAATCGGATATTTGTATGGGAGGTACTGGAAAAAGTGTGGTTACGTGATCGATTTCTCACAAGTTAGATTAGTGTGGCATTCTAATTAACAAATCCAGAGAATAATTTAAATATAGAAAACCTGGACAATTTCAATTGCAAGTATCAGAAGTGATGTGGCGATGCGATTAATTTTCATTTTCAGTCTCAACATTACCACATATTTAACGTGTATTAAATCTAATTGAAATGTTAAGCTATGAATTTATGGGTCAAACCGGTCATTTGTGTAAGAGGTACAGAAGGGTAGATTTTTTTTTAAATTACTACCATATAGAAATTAGGATTTATGAGGAACATAAATTTATTTTGAATTTCGGAATATCATTTAATTTGCATGGGAGATGGTCATTGTAGTCATTTACAATCCCTGGCTAAAATCTGGAGGAATATTAAGCTGTATCAAGTTTTAATGGTTCACGGCGGTTATCTTATCTACAAGCCAGTCAGGCAGACAAACGAACGTCACTGAATCGATTCGAAAAGTTCAGAAATACTTCTGATCAATAGATACTTTATAACTTTAGATGTTTTTTCTAGGGATTACATTTTTTCCGTATCAAATTATATATAATGATAAATGATGATATATTCGCTGTTTAATTATTATAGGATTTACACCTTACAAAGACAGGATATTTAAGAAATGTTAAAATTCGACAAAATTGCGGAGTATTTATTTAGTTTTCACGTCAAAAAAAATTAACGTAATTTTATTTTAAATTGATAGTTTGCATCCAATCAAAAATACTCCACATCACTGTACAGCAAAACAACTTTGGAACAATTTGATTAAATTTTTCCCGCTGTCTTTAAAATCGTTTTTCTAGGTTTAACACTGATGTCTCCTTTTAATATAAATTTGACAAAATTGCGGAGTATTAAGAAAAATTTGATTTTACATTAGAAAATTAATGTCATTTTATGCCAAGTTGATAGTTTGCATCCAATTAAAAATACTCTACATCATTGCACACCAAAGCAAGTTTGAATCTGAAATCTTTTCTTATTTTTAAATATTACACTGCTATAACCTTTTAATACAGGGTGTCCGTCGGGAAGTTATACTACTTTGTTTGTTTATAATTTTTGATTAAATGAAAGAGAGTGGCTTTATATTGATAAATGTTTTATTTAATGTCGGAAATTATGTATGGAATACAATATCAGATAAATGTCCGCCTCTGTTAGCCTCACAAATGTGAGCTCTTTTGAGCACATTTTTCAATACATTCTCGCACATTTCACGCGGTATTTCATTAACTTCATCACGAATATTTTGTTTGAGTTGCTCAAGCGTTTCTGGTTTGTTTGCATAAACCCTGGCTTTTCAGATATCCCCACAAAAAGAAATCCGCAGCAGTCAAATCAGGGGATCGTGGAGGCCAATCAACATCACCATTTCTTGAAATAACTTGTCTGTATGTGATATGGCACCGTCTTGTTCATACCACATGTTAATCAAGTCCAAAGCATACAGTAGTGGCGTTAAAAAGTCTCCAATCATATCACGATATCGCTCCCCATTGACAGTTACCGTTACGCCGTTTTCAGTTTCAAAGAACGAGGTCCAATGTCACTTTTAATGGATGCATAGGTTACTAATGAGTAATTTGAGGTTTCCCATTGCCCAGAACCGGCTATTCTGTTTATTCACATATCCATTCAAATGAAAATGTGCCCCATCACTCATTATGATTTTTTCATGAAAATCGGGTTTGTCATGGGCGAGCTGTAACATCCTATTGGCATATGTACGGCGGCGTAAATGGTATTGTGGAAGAAGCTCTTGCGTCAACTGAATCTTAAATGGAAACAAATGCTAATCCTTCTACAAAATTGTGGCCAAAGTTGTCCTTTGAAGACCAAGCTTCTGAGCACCGAGTTGAATTAAGGTTGATGGATTGTTTTGAACACTTTCTTGAGCAGCAGTAATATTTTCAGCGGATCTTGCAGTACGTTGTGATCCATGCTTGGCCCTGCCAGCTACAGACCAACTTTCTTCGAAATAATTCACTATACGATAAATAGTGCGTCTTGTTGGCACGTTGTTCCTACCAAAAATTTCACATAACTTTATCATCGTTGATCACGAATTTGCCACGTTTATAATACACGACTGCCAAATATGAACTGTCGAGACTAATGTTTACCAAAATGGCGGCAAAACAAATTAGTATAACTTCCCGATGGACACCCTGTTTAAGTAATAACATTGGGGCAATCCCATTCATTCTGGCACCTCCAAACAAATAATTATTTATCGTTTGTCATAATTTATTTTAATTAAATTTATTTCAAGTGTGGAATGAATTTTTAATAAACTTTTGGCGAACTTTAATCAAAGACGTTCTGCTACCGAGTGTGATAAACCGCGTTATCTTCTAAGATTTGATCTGAAATTTTTTGTTTGTCTTTTTTTTCGTCTCTTTGCAGAATTACCTAAATAATATTTGAGAAATTTATGAAGGAAAGGCTCAGCACAGAACAAAGAACCAAAGTTGTTCAATTTTACTTTGAAAGTCAGCATTCGATTATTCAAATCATATAGAAATTTCTTTCATGTTCGAAATGCTCCTAGCGCTCTAATAATTTACCTCGATTGGTTCAGCGTTTTGGGCAACAAAGGGCTATCTGTGATCTTCCGCGTGCTGGAAGACCTCGCGCAGTTCGAAATGAAGTGACCATTGCTCGAGTGTAAGCAAGTATTGAGGAAAATCCTGAAACTTCTACCAGGCGACATTCTCAGCGGTTAGAGATGTCTAGGCGGTCTTTGCAAATAATTTCACATATGTTACATCTTTTCCTACATTAGATGCAGTTGGTTCACGAGTTAAAACGAAATGATGCACAAGAAAGCATTCAATATAGTCGCCGTTAACATTACTTATGCGCCACTCTTTATACATATAAATGTATACTGCACGAGCAGAAGCTCAAGAATACGTGATCCGTTTCAATATAGTTCATAATTCATTTCGATGGAAGGTGTCCGAGCTTACTTTTTAACCACCAGACCAGTTCTGCAAGAAAATTATTTTTGTGAAAGAAAATTATTTTTGGTGGAGCCAATTTTCCAACGATTGATCTCCAAGCAAAAAATATTTATTTGGCCGGCTGAAAAATTCATTTAAACGCATCCATAAATATTGTTTGAGGAAGAAGATGAGGCTAAAATGGGAATGAGTTGTTAAAAAGACTAAAATATATACATTTGGTTAATCGATTTATAGTACATATCTATTCAACTGAGAAAGTATGAATAACACCGTACTGTAGAGTACGAGTATAGGTATATCCCTGGATACGTTATTACGAATCAACATAAATACATTTATTATAAAACGATCCAATTGATGAAAAATATTAATATCCTCCTCTGTAATGGATACAAAAACTCTTACGTAATCGAAATGTCAATTAACGCCCAAACAACTTTTTTAACATATGTAATCGAGCACAAAGCTCACGTATTGCATAAACACATCAAATATTACGTCTTGAAAAAGCTTGATTCGCCTATTAAGAGTTTTTGGGGTAAGACAATTATGAATGTACACAATTGAGCCTCAGATATAAAACCATAAAAATACTCTCATAGAAATAAACGCACAATTTAGAACTGCTTTCAAAACACAAACCAACCATAATCTTTTATTTTCTTCAAAGCAGAAACATAACAATAACATAAACAAGTAAACAATAATTAGGAAATGGAAATTGAACATTTAAATCGTTTGATGCGGGCAATTTCATTGGTTAAGAATTTAAATAACATCTTTCCACTGGAGAATTAACGGCTTAGCAAACTTTGCATTTTCAAGTAATGACAATCAAGTATAGGCGAATGTTACGGAATAAATGAGAATAATCTGTAAAATATACAGGGTTATCCATATTTCGGTTTCAAAAGTAAAGTTGAATAAAAAAACACATATAAAGCTATGAAATCAATGAAACTTTTCTCTCATTATAACGCTTGTACATTGCCATTATGTACAAAATACAATGTCATTTAAACGATCGCCTCTGGATTAGTTGCAGCTCAGGTAGTTGAGGCAGTTTTTGACCTCTTTTTTGCACATTTCGGGCGGCATCTCGGCGATAACTTGACGAATGTTGGGTTTCAAATTCTCCGTGTAAATACGGTCTTTGACGTACCCCACAAAAAAAGTCTAACGGTGGCAATTCACACGATCTTGGTGGCCAATTGACGTCGCCAAAACGTGAAATTACGCTTTCTGGAAAATTTTCATGGAATAAAGTCAAAATGGGTTGTGTTGTGCGGCTCGTGATACCGTTTTGTTGAAACAACATATCGTCCAGTTCTTAGTCCTTAGTTCTTGCAGACCAAAAAAAAATCGGTTACCATACGGCTATAGCGATACGACTACAGCGCTCTGAATTGACGGTAATTGTTCCTCCAGCATCATTTTCGAAATAAAACGGTCCAATGACACCTCGAGACCATAATGCGCACCAAACAGTCACTTCCACTTTTTGTAGATGCAATGGCTTTTCCACAATCACTTCTTGGTTCTCCAAGCCCCACATGTAACAATTTTGCTTGTTGACGTAACCACCGAGTGAAAAATGAGTTTTATCGCTGAAGAAAATTTTGTTCGAGAAATCAACATTGAAAGCTTGTTGCTGAAGCACACAATCAACATATCTTTAATTGTTGCATGCGTTAGACTCAATATAGACGGAAGTGCAAATCTAAATGCAAAATACGTCGTAATGAGCCGTAAGAGAGGCCCAATTGCTGAGAACGCCGTGGAATCGACAAATTCCACATTGCAATGATGCACATGCCTGCCCAAATCTGTAACGCTTTCAAAGTTTTCAAATTTCTTTTGTAATCTTGCAAACTTCAAACTCTCCCCTTAATGCACGAAAAGTGCCCACGTTTGAATCCCCACTTTTATGCAGGTTTTAACCATTTTTACGCATTCTTCGGTTGCTAAACGGTTCATAATCGTAAGTGGCAAACTTTTGATTAAATAAATAACCCTTAAGATGACAGGTATATAACAGCTGACTGCCTTGCCAGACCGGCGGTTTTAAAATCACTAAATGGATAACCCTTTATGACTTCTTACTGCCCAACGTGTTGGCCATTAATGTATTCATTCGTATGTATTTGTTATTATTAATTAGTATATCTCCACACCCCATCATAATTGATGAAACTATTAGTTCATTAATTATATTTTTATAACAAAAAACTGCGTAAATTAGTCTACATATTCTAATCGCTTTCTAATCGTAGTCACACAACTTTCGCCCCACAAATTTTCAGTATTTTGATACAATATGTGGGAGTGTGAATACACATTTATTACGTCATAACACTAATTTTAATTCCATGCACAGGCAATGCGTTAAAAGTGCTCTCCTTTCCATTGCCATAACAAAATATAATCCCTTTCGAATCTATGTGTAGATTTAAGATGGTGTCTACAGCCATATAAATCGCACGCGAGTTAGATTTTTATATATTTCCATAGCTTTCACAAAAGAAAGTTAAGAAAACCAGTGATTTATATTTTCTGTGAAAAAGGTATAGGCAAATATTTTTCTTTATATCCCCCTGCGGCTCATAATTCATTATGTCGGGGCACCACTGCTGATAAAGCTGAACAAGCCATTTTTGAAAGAAATATGGCTCAGGCATTGCCACACATTATTATGCTAATTAACAACGCATTAAGTTTACAGAAATTAACTCCTAAACAACAAAGCTATGTTTATTGGAAGAAGGTGTTGACACAAAATTTAGTTTTACAGAGAAAGTTCGCAGTTGACGAAAGGATGATACCAAAAAGCTGTCATGACAAACAACACGGCTAATTTTCTGGACTGTATCCAACATCCTACTTCTCAATTTTACTATTGATCTGGAACACCCTAAAACTCAGATATTAACCTAAGAAATAAACTAAATTTGATTCTGATAACAATTTCCATGACAACAATGGTAAATAGAGCTGACTAAAAATTAACTTTTCGCCAAATATGAAATTGGGGAGGCGTGACGTCTAGAAGTCCCACATGCTCGTGCTGCTGAAACTCCAATGCTGTGATTATAAGTAACAAAAACTCTTTATGATAACTAAACTGGAGCTCAATTGTTCAAAATTCCACAGTTCCGACATCATTAATATTTTACAGACCCACTCCAGTCTGAATATTACAAATTTTCTGCAGAAAATTTCAGAGCTATGACTTTATTAAATTCTCGAAGACAGCGATAACATCCACATCGGATTACCCTCAAATTTCAAAACATAACCATTTTTTGTAATTCTAGGGCGGTCCGAAAACAAGACGACGTATAGATGGTTCCAATAGTTTGTTTTACGTTTCAAGACGCCACGTTGTTTACTATTTTTATTTCAACTATCAAAAGTAAACGATCTCAGTGAATTTGTAAATATGGAAAAAATTGGATACTGTTATTTAACATTTGAAAGGTCTTAGTCTTTAAAATATTGGGTAGCAGAGTTTGAACAAGGTCGTACTAGCTGCCAAAACGAACACCGAACATTTCAAATCACATATTGACCGAAGATTTGAAGATGAGAAAGCTGTTCGCAAAATGGTTGCCAATGTCAAAGTCGTGAAGATGTTTTAATAGAGTGTTTAGCGAGGTTTCATCGCAATAAAACCGAATTTTTGCGGCGATTTTTAACCATGGATGGGACATGGGTCTACCTCGCAGCTGAGACAGTAGACTGAAATGGGAGAACTCTCTTACAAAGAAAGCGAAGACGGTTCCATCTGCAGGCAAGGTCATGGCGTCTGATATTTAGGACGCGCATGGGATTATTTTTATTGATTACCTTTAGAAGGGAAACCCCATCAATGGCGAATTTTAGGTTTAGGTGATGAACAAACGAATATGGAAAAAACGCCGCATTTAACGCCAGATTAGTTCCCTCGGACTATTTTCTATTTCCAAATTTGAAAACAATGGCTCGGTGGTAAAATGAAGAGGTGGAGTCAGCGGTTGATGGCTATTTCAAGGAGTTTGACAGTTCTGACTATGAACAGAGAATAGAAGTTATTGAATATCGCCGGAAAAGTGTATCGACTAGAGCAAGATTATTTTGAAAAATAAAGAAAATTTTTGTCAACTTTTTGTGTCTTCTTTGTTAGGTCGGTCACCCTCATATGTGCATGGCATGTATGACCGTTTTCCGTTTCATTTTCCTAAGGCGAACCCAATTCAATTATTATTTTCTTGTATTTTCAAAACATTTCACCTGAATGGAACCCATCCCATTATTATACCTCTGTCCATTGACAGCCAAATACTGAACATTATTTAATTTACAAATGGGCAGATGTGGCTGTCAAGCAGTTCAATTCAACTACAGAAATTGGTTCCCCATGGATTTGTCACAAGAAAATGAAAGTGCCCATATCCTTGCGTGAATTCCATTAACTTATGTTGAATTCAAAGCCAACAGGAAATGTAAATTTCTGGAATAGATATTAAATAAGTACTCGTATCTTTCTGTCAGTTACGTATCGGCAAACAGTGGTAAAAAATTTATTAATTTTTTTTTTTTTTTGTAGTTCACACTCCTTAAATCGTTTTGACACTTTTTTTAAAATGAAATCGAACTTTAGTTCAGATCTGTGCAGATTTGTAAGCGATATATAATTGATCGATGTGCAAAAATAGCCATTACAAGTTGTTGTACTGTTCCATAAGTCATCATAATGCATCCTGCCACAAAAGTACCGGGACTAGAACATTTAAAGGGATTGTCAAATTTATTTTTTTTACAATAGTCCTCTAAACTGACGCAGAGTTTGAGCACGATCTGTCATATAGTTCGTTTTCAGTGCTCGATTTTTTAAGTTTGTCTCAGGTGTGTTTTGTGATTTTTACATTTACATTGTCTAATGCAAAAGCAGCTTTGCAATGAAAATATTAGGGAAGGCTTACGCTCAGCTAAACCATCAACTGATCGATAAAGTAAAGGAAATGGTGACTGAAAAATGTCGGTTAGGTTAGACTGATTTTGGTCGAATAAATTTTCTTCAAAAATTAAATCGCGTAAAGGTCGCTGAAGACATGCTAGAACGAGGACATTAAAAATGCATTGTAATTTTTACTGAGTTATGAGCAATAGGTTTACGATTTTGATATGCAAACCAGGCAACTTGCTTCGAAATGGCGCCTCCCAATTCAGCAGAAACCGAAAAACTATCACGTCAAAGTCAGTCAAAAGCCAAAGTAACGTTGACTGCTTCCTTCGATTGTCGCGGTGTCGTGCACTCGGATTTCTAGCCTTTAGGGCAGACAGTAAATGAAGAATATTCTCTAGGTGTTACATGCCGTTTGAGAGAAAAAAAAATAATCGAAAAAGGCCAGATTTGTGGAAAGAAAACTCGTGGATTTAACATTTCCCTGATATGACTGACCTTTTCTCTTTCCAGAACTTAAATTACAAACACGAAGCACATATTTTCAAAGCGTAGCAGATTCGATAGGATCGAATTCAAGGCGAGAACTGAAGTCATTTGTAAAAAAAAAAAAAAGAAAATGGGATTAATAAAGGTTTTGATGATTAGGTTATTCGTTGTCATTTGTGTAGGAGGAGTATGTGTCGAAGGAGGCTACCTTGACACCGATACAATGAATTTGAATAAAAAATAAATATTTTGAATTTTATTGGCAAATTCTGGGAACTATTTTGACAAAATGTACATCACAATATTACGATAAATGCAAGTACCGGGTTATCCATTTCTTGGTTTCAAAAGTAAAGTTAAATAAAACACATGATGAAACTTTTGTTTCATTATAATGCTTGGAAATTGAAATTATGTACGAAATACAATGTTATTTAAATGAGGAAGTTTTCGACCACTTTTCCCCCCATTTCGAGCAATAACTTGACAAATGTTGCTTTTCAAAATTTCCAACATTTGTTAATAATCCGCGCAAACACGATCTTACGTAGCCCCATTAAAAAGGTCTTACGGCGTCAAATCGCATGATCTTGGTGGCCTATTAACGTCGTCAAAACGTAAAATTACACTTTCTGGAAAATTCTCATGCAATCGGCCAGTTTATAATCTTCAATTGCACGCCAAAAAGAAAGTCGGTTATCATTCGGCCATAGCGCTCTGACTTGAAATTCGCCACACTTTCACTAATAGAAGCGATATTTTAGACAGTGCGTACATTGCAATGATGTACAGGCCTGAACACATCTGTAACACTTTCTGTCTCTTTAAATTTCAGTAGGTCGATTATGTCGACCATAATCACCTCGTAATGTAAGAAAAGTGCCCACGTTTAAATCACCATATTTGTAGTAAGTTTTAACTATTTCACGCGTTCTGCGATTGTTGCAGTTTGAAGGTTGTGTTCAACGATCCGTATTCGTTATGATCGTTGGCGATCATTTCACTAAATAAATAGCACTTCTGATGACAGGTATTTAACAGCTGACAGCCTTGCCAGACCAGCGCTTTAGCGATCATTTCACTAAATAAATAGCACTTCTGATGACAGGTATTTAACAGCTGACAGCCTTGCCAGACTAGCGGTTTTGAGACCACAAAAAAATATATTAATGGACATTCGACATTGTTTCCTCTCATACAAAATGAATTGGTTAAGAGGCCAGAAGTCAAAATTAGTTGGCGCAAAAAACCAATACATATCCACTGTTCACTAGCACTTCAGTTATATAAATTTACTTTTCATTTATTGCCTCATTGCCCTCCTGGCTGTAAAAGTTGCCTTACAGTTTTGAAATCACTACAAAACATTAATGCACATTCGACATTGTTTCCTCTCAACCAAAATCAATTGGTTAAGACCTCAGAAGTTCAAATTAGTTGGCGCAAAAAACAATTTATACCCACTGTGCACCGTTTCACCAGCATTTTAGTTACATATATTTACTTATCATGTATTACCTCATTGCCCTCCTGACTGTAAAAGTTGTCTTACACGTTTATTTAAAGAAAAAAAAAACATCTTTATTGTTTTCCTTTTTTCTATGCCCAGTTTACGTTTTCATTGGAGAACACATTGCCATGGTGGACTTTGTACGCTGCATGCAGAATCGTAATTTACTCCAGGATGGGGACTACATTATCATCTCAGTGGATGATGAAATCTATGATTCAAAGCGGAGGGTCAACATCATGGAAAGAAGTAGGTGACCTATTTGTTTGACATTATTGCCTGTTACCCTGAATTTACATTTCGATTAATTGATTGTTTATATGAAAAGGAAGATCTCTCAATTGATGCTTGTTATATAACCTATCGGACTTTTTTTGCAGACTATTTGGATCCTTATATAAGAAAAGAGAAAAGTAAATCATTGGACAAGAATTCATTTCGTTCGGTAATAAAAATCAGCATGACTTATCCACAGAATCCAGACATACGGTGAGTGTTTTTTTAACAATTAATCGTATTTTAGTTAGGATAAGATTGACCTTTAAATAACTTGCTGTCGAAAGCAAACAAATTAGGCAATTGAGATTTTTGTTCTTTGGTTTATTCCGGTCCGAAACCATTTATAATGAATCCACTTTGTTTTAAGAAAAATGCCAATTTAAAGTAATGTGTTTGGAGCAACGATTTCGGAATCACGTTTCAATTGGAATGAGAAAACACATCTGTTTTGAATTTCGAGAGTTTGATGTAGGTGAAGTAATCAAGCTGTGATAATCTAAATCACAATCATATCACAAATTTGCACCTGAAATTAAATAAACTAATAGTAAGGAATGCTATGTAAATGACAATGATATTATCCTTTCTCTTCCCAGCATATTTCGCTATAAAAACTTCGCTGAAGACAATGTGCTGAGTTGCCTATATCTCCAACCAAAGTACTTTTACTTTGATGAGAGCCAGAACACGCTTGATAAATCGCTAAGTTCTTATCAGAAATAACTGCGAAATTGTGCTTCCGCACAATACAAATAACAAATTATAACTTAAATATATTTGCCAATCAGTTAAAAAAAACCAGTTCAGAACCAACGTCGATTGCGTTGCTGCAGAAGAGAGCAAAGTGTAGAAGAACTATCGATTTTTGAAAAATCAGACAATTTGTATGCGTGGCAATGCAGTCTGCTTTCATTCGCAGTACTAAACGCCTGATATGTATTTAATTAAACGGTCCTACAACGAGTCCATTAAAAAGTAAAATATGGTCATTTGTATCAGAGGTATTAGAAAGGACGCAGTTATTCCAAGCATATTTTCACATTTTACTCAGCATTATAAAGCAAAATAGTCAACGAGAATATGATTAATTTTAGGCCAATAATTATGGATTACAGCAGAAAATGAAAGTTCGATATCATCAATTTGTATGGAATATACCTGAGTGGGCGTGATGACGTTGCCAATTTTGTTCTTAGAACTTAGTTTATGCCAAATTTGGCCGAGTTGAGAACAACTGATTGCAAGATATGGAACTAAGAATATGTTAACTATATCGGTCTTTTGTAAAAGAGGTACCGGAAGTGGCGTGGTTACTCCATTAATTTTCCTCTTCAAAGCAATATAATGAACAAAAATCGAGATGCATTTTGAAAAATGTTTAAACTTGTATTGAAGGTACCACAATGGGTCTGACAATGCCTTCCGTTTTCGCTTTGAGACACTGCCCTACCAAACACTGAACATTTATCAAATTTGACTTAAGTTAGTGCAACTCCGCCCAGAAATTACGCAGATCTCTCAACAAGATGGATTAAAGATAGTGCAGATCCGTCCAGAAATGACGCAGATCTCTTAACAAGATGGCTCAGCATTTCAACAGTTACCTTATGTGGGAGCCGGGCCACAGGCACATACCAGGGAACTGCAGAGCAGACGCACTGGTGAGACTAGGGTCACCTTTACAGATTCCAGCTGAGTTGGAATCCGTGGACATGCCTCTAGCCACTTGCAAGCTCCTACTACAAGATAGAGGATATTTAGCATCAAGTGATAGGTGACGTCTGTCCAAGGCTGTAATAAATCCAGACAGATAAAGCCTCGTCTACATCTGAAGCGTTCACACACACTACTGTTGCTATCAAGACCTAACGTCTCATTGCTTATATCCGTCATGACGGGACACTGTCTGATTGGTAGACATGCAGTGAGATTGAAAGTTGCGGCTAGTGACTTCTACAGGAGCTGTAGGTATTACGAGGAGGAAGATGCTATAGAACACCTCTGCAATTGGCCTGCCCTGGCGAACAGGCAGGGATCAACACTGGGCTCCTATTTCTTTAGGGACCTGGGAGATCTGAAAGACATTGATATTGCCCGACTAAGGAGCTTTCTGAGGCGCTCAGCATGGTTCAACAGGGGAAAATTAGGGATATCCACATCTCTAGTTTCTGTCGTATCACAGTGGACTATATAGTCTAAGTGAGTCTGTCTATTCAGACTGCCATACAGACCTAACCTAACCTAGTGCAAATCCATTAAAGGTATGAACCTAAGAATATAAATATGGGCTAACTCGTTCATTTGTATGAAAGGTACCAGAGTGGGCGGTGTTAATCGCCCGATTTTTTCAAATTTTCTCGGAAATTATGAAGTAATACAAGGGGCAATAATTTGGGTTACTTCATATTACGGATGAAGAGTTACAGGGGGGAAATAATTCGAGAATGACTAAAAGTCTACCGTTATCGTAAGATATGAAAAATCATCAGTCAAAAGTTTTCAGTGTTGTTGCTTCAAAATTTTAGAGATAAATCTAAAAAATTAAGCAGCATGAGATTCATGTTACCCATTTAATTTTTTTTATACATAGTAAAAATGTGTAATATTGTAATTTATATCGATATCTTTTACATCTCTACTTTACGCAGGGAGAAATGCGCTAAAATCAAGGAATACGCTCGTAAACATCCCTTTTTAGTGCCATATCATGAACGTGTCTTCGATAATATTTCGGTAAGTCGCCAACGTCCAATTGCGTAGCGAAGAAAATTGCCCGGAGCACGTATTCGTCTGATTAAATTCATTTCAATTTATAACCATACAATTCCAGGTGCCCATTTATGCTCTGCATTTATACGACAGTGTCCAGATTTATGCGAGAGCTTTAACAGAAATCCTTCTTGCAGGCGGTGACATTTACGATGGCCGCCAGGTGATGCATCGTATTTTTAATCGTTCCTATCATTCAATACAAGGATTCGATGTAAGTTCTCTTATACTACAGTATACAAATGAACATATACACATATCATATAAACATGTATGTAATAAATTTGTGTCGTTTGTATTAACAGTAGAAAGTTTATTGTTTACATGTGTAAACATTTGTGGTGGTGTGCATAAGCAATTACGTAAACAACACCAAAGACGACACATATAAACAACTGTTGTCTTTGGCATTGGCAAATTTATTGACAGGAACTCTTAGCAGTGTGTCAACGGAAGCACTTCTGCAGATAGGTTGAAAAGTTTACTAAGAAATAACCAATATAATAGGGTCTTGAGATAACTGGGAACAAGTTGTGGAACCCAAAATCACATGCACGTGTCGTAACAGAGGCGCGTAGTTTCGTAGAATACTGAATGCAGTTGAGCGAAAGATTTAAAAACGAGTTAAATTAGATTTGCATGGGAGGTACAAGAAAGGGACTAATTTTTCGTGTCGATTTTTCCTTAAATTTTGCCAAGCATTATAAAGCAGTACAGTGAATAAAGTATAAAGAATGAATTTACACAAATCGGACAAATTGAACGGAAGGTGCCATTCTCGCACCTAAGTTAAAAAAGTTGGATGTTCGTCAAATTTAGTTGATTTCAGTGTAATTAAACAATAATATATGTACTTACAAACATATGAGATAAATCGTCCATTGATATGAGAGGTACCAAAAGAATCAATCATTGTATGACAACAAAATGGGAGCAAAACTTACAGAGGAAACACCGAATTTCCGAAAAACGGCGATTTTCCCCATTTTTGTTATCAAACTCGATTTTGCCAAATTCGAGTTGTATGCCAAATATGATTGAACTCAGTTTGAAACGAAGACTATATATAGTAAATCTATCGGTTATATATGATACGAAGGCGGTCCCAAAACTAACTGAAATAACGTATGGATGATGCCAGTAGTTTGAAAAAAAAAAAATGTTGGTGAAAAGTGGCAATATTATAAAATATATGTTTTAAGTTCCACGGTGCCACGCTGTTTACATATTTATTTGACCCATCAAAAGAAAAAACTGATCACAGTTATGTAGTTCAATATTTCCATTTGAAAGGTCTCAGTCCAAACAACATTAAAGCCGATCTATATTCTACTCTGTGGGAGTCTGCTCCTTCGTTTGCGACTGTAAAATATTGGGTAGCAGAGTTTAAACGAGGCCGTACAAGCTGCCCAGACGCACACCATAGTGGTTGATCAATTAACCAGACACGGTTAAGAAAATCCACAAAATGAAGGCTGAAGCTGCGTAAGGTAGCTGAAATGATAGGCATTTCAAAATGTGCTATACATCGCATATTGACCGAAGATTTGAAGATGAGAAAGCTGAGTTTGAAATTCAGTTTGTTGTCCAAAATTACACCAAGGTATTTTGCAGAGTTCGCAAAATGAATTTCAGTACCTTCCAGGGAGATAGGATTCACAGGTAAAATCATGTACCTGCTGGTGAACAGAACCACTTCGGTCTTGTTTGGATTTACTCCGAGACCGTTTTTCTCGCCCACTTCTTTACAGTGAGAATGGCCCTTTGAAGGATGTCTCTGAGTGTTCCCAAAATCTTCCCTCTAACTGCTATTGTCACATCGTCTGTGTATGTGACAACCTTGGGACCAGCTTCCTGTAAAGAGAACAGAATACAAGTACTGTTCAGAGCGAGGTTCCATTGAAGGGGGGATAGAACACTACCTTGAGGTGTTCCCCTGCTGACAAATTTGTTTAGGTCCGACGACCTTAATTTGGCACTGATACGGCTCTTTGTAAGAAGACCATATACTAGTCTCCTAATACTGACGTCAACTCCCAGGTTTGATAGTGATGCAATTATCGTCTCGGGAGAAACGTTATCTAACACCCTTTCTATGTCTAGAAGGGCTACTAAAGTATACTCCTTGACGACAAGTGAACCGTCAATGAATCCGACCAAGTCGTGCAGGGAGTCTCAGCGGACTTACCCTTGCAGTAAGTATGTTGTCTAGCCAACAGTAGTTTCCGGTCTATGTTTGTCCTAACGTAGCTGTCAATGAGTCTCTTTAGTGTTTTGAGAAGAAATAATGACAAGCTGATAGGTCTAAAATCTTTTGGTCCCGTATGGAAGGTTTTCCCGGCTTTGGGAATAAAGACCACCTTGTTCTTCCTCCACATAACAGGGATGTATGTTACGTCAATACAGCCGATGTAGAGCTCCTCAAGTCATGGAATCATCATATCAGCCACCACTTTTAGTGCATCATGTCCGTCCCGGGTGACTTAAAAGGTTCAAAGCTTTTAATAGCCCACGCTATTCAGGGTTTGGTTACGATTTCTCTGGCAACAGCCGAGGATTGGTTCGACGCAGTGTTATCCACGACAATTCCGTTTTGAGAATAACCAGGAAAATTAATATCCGGAAGAAACTCCGGTGATTCCTCACTGGATGTAGTCCAATCACCCTGCGATTTCCTGAAGTAACCCACCGTGTAACGTTTGAAGGCCAGTATTTTCCTTAGCCTTGCGGCTTTGGAAGGTCTTTCAACTTTGCCACAGAAATCGCTTCAGGACTTCCTCTTAGCCTTCCTCAGTGCACCCTTATATTCCCTTATATTCCTTATTTCTCCTTGTAGTTGTCCTACTCCTGTAAAGCTGTCCTGACCTTAGCCCTGTTGTAGAACTTCTTACAGCATTTCCTGAGATCTACTAGTTCCAATGACCACCATCGCGGTTGTTGCCTACCCCTGGCCTCATGCCTCAGTGGTGAGGCCAGGAGTAAGCTTTAGACCACTTTAGAGTGGTGGAGGTTAATGTAAAGAAACCGAAGTACCATCAGATTTCTCTACCATCGTCACTTCCATATTCTCTTCCGAGTCTGTGAGCAGCTCCTCCTCACAAATTTCCTCCTTCGGATTTGTGATGAAGAGTCCCTCCACGCACCCGAGTGCATTAGAAAAGGACGAGACGCTAGTCACTTCCTGGCACACATCTGACACTTGCAACAAGTTCCTGTCCCCTCCAGAGATCGCATCAATATTATCCGATGCGGTATCTGTTGGTTGGTTTCCATTGTCGCTTTTATAGACCTTCAATTGGATATGGCTGAATCCATAAGACAATAGGCCCTTGGATTCGACGAGAAACGGGAGGAATTCTGCATTTAGAATAAATACCGCATGCCTGCGAGGCCCATCGGCCTCATTCAATCGACCAACCTTTCAGTTGTGAGTTGGAAGATTGGGATTACATTCCTTGAATCTATGAATAATGGATTCCGCTTCCTCGAAAAATATTAAAAATACTTAATTCCATTGTCTGAGAAGGCGACATTTTTATACAAGCAAACTTTTTGACCCACTTTCAGTACATCATCAACGGCATTGTGTTTTACAAATGTCGCAACTTGAAAAAATTTTCTCCAGAAGAAACAAATTTGTCCACACAAAAATGTATACCACAACTAACCGGTATCTAATGCAAGGCACTGTGGGTCTTTAATCGTGGTGTAGGGTATATCAGTTTCAAAAAATTGTACTGTCTTTTCAATATTGTATAACACTACGGTCTAACCAGATGTCACATCGATGTCACGTGTGACTCCATACTTGCATTTACGACATTATTCTTTTGCAGGTCCACATTGACAACAACGGAGACGCCGAGGGTAACTATACTGTCATCACTTTGCAGAATGATATGAACAGTCCAAGTAAAGTAAACTCGTTAGCCAAGATGTCAATGCAGCCCGTGGGTTTCTTCGTCTACAATAAGCAATCCATCATTCCAGTAAGTTTTTGCCTTTTCCTATGCTGTTATCCTACGTAAAGGTCAACTACAACTAACTATGTTTAATATATTGCTCCTTTTCACTTTAAGGAATTTCGTTACATTAAAACCGACCGTCCCATTCAATGGCTGAAGGGTCGGCCACCATTAGCTGAACCATTGTGTGGCTTCCGCGGCGAACTCTGTCGAATGCGTCGTGTTGATTGGCGCTACATGACTTCTGGCTCCTTCTTTGGCTTGTTCCTAATTATCGCTGCTGTCTTTCTTATTAAGTAGTGAAGAGTTTTTTCCTATTATCTACTTAATCTTGTTGTTGTGTATTTATGTGTGTGAAATTCATATTCATTTAAGTGTTGTTACCATTTCTCACCATTACCACCCTTCTTTAGGTTAATGGTTTTAGAGGTATTAGAGAGCATTCAGCTATTTATTGATTTCATAACATTCCAATAACTCTTTCAGGCATTACCGCTACGAGCAAACTTTGGCGGGGCTATTGTGGAAAATTGATATGAAAGATGTTACCGTCATTAACATGGATAGTAATACGGAATTCAATAACTTAAAAAATAAAAACATTGTAAGTTCTTTTAATAATATGTAAGAGTAGACTAACTTTCTTAATAGAATTAAAGTTAGTTCTTAGTAGAATGAATATAAAATTCTGTAGAATTCGAGTTTTATACAAATCAATACCTTCCCGCTCCATCGGAATAAAATTCCTTTCAATAAGACATTTAATTTTCTTCTTTCGCCATCATTAGTATCAAATATGCCGGCAAAGCATTTTCACTGGAGGCGATACCAATAAGAAAGCTTTCACAAACATTGGTAGGTTCCCTTGCGAACAAAAAATGTGACGTCATTTCCCTGCTGCAACTACCATGAATTAACTGTTGTTGTCCTTACCATTGTCATTCCAGGTTTATATCGTGGCAACATCGTTGCTATGAAAAGGGTTTACAAGAAAACTGTTGATATTACGCGTTCCATACGAAAGGAGTTGAAACAAATGCGAGAAGTAAGTAACAAAACATTGTTTGGCTTCAACTGCAATAGCAGATGTTACAGTTTCCATGTAAATATTCGTAGAAAGTTAGAAAATGATTGTGAGTAATTATATCAGGTAGGTTCCTCAGTCAAAGGTTTGATTTAATTAGTACAGGTTTTCTAAAAATAGTGTTTATATTTTTATTTAGTTTACTCCTTGAATGTAACGAAGCCGGGGGGCGTATGGGTATATCAATCGGTAACCTATCTCTTGGGAATTTAGTCCATGCGGTAGTGTTGCAAAGTCGTCGATTCAGCGACTGCCGTGAACAGAAAATCCTTTTTTGCCACTTAAATTATGCTCCATCCAACCTTCTTATGCGAAAAGTTTGAAGAGACTGGCACAACACTAAAACATCGGGAACAGTAGAAAACACGGGGAGTAATAATCAGTCTGTTCGTGATAATCTGAATCTATCAATTCGGAATTATTCAACTGTTTTAAATCTACATATATCATCTTTTCACCGGAATTTGCGCAAGGACATAAAGTTGCACACTAAAATAATTTAATTGGGGCAAGAATTAAAGCCCCACATGATGCCAGTTAGAGATTCTGTTTCGAAAAGCAGAAAATTAAGAACTTTTAAACGTTTACCAACATCTTGTATTTAAATGAAGCTAATTTTCATTTTAATAGACATGTACGAGGTGTGTTCCAAAAATAAGGTGATCTTTGTTTGCTATCGAAAAAAGTGTATCAAAAAAGTTGCGTCAAGTTTTGTAAAAAAAGTGGAATTAAGTGTTCAAGTACACTTGAAATTTTGAAAGTGGCATACGGTGAGAGTGTTTACAAGTGGTACAAAATTGCTGAATTTTGACTAAAAACAACGTCGCATGAACATCGCTCAGGAATTGTTGAATGACGTCAACGATGATCCAGATTTGCTTAAACGAGTCATAACTAGTAACGAATCATGAGTATATGATTATGGCATCGAAACCAAAGCCCAATCTTCCCAATGGAAGAGTTCAGGAGAGATAATACCAAAAAAGTACGCCAACTTCGATCAAATGTCAAGGTTTTGCTCACTGTTTTCTTCGATTACCATGGCGTAGTGCATCAGTAGTTCTTACCACAAAGTAAATAAGGAGTATTACCTTGAAGTTAATACTCCTGAATACGAAAAAAACACCCGAAATTATGAAAAAAAAAAATTCGTGGCTTTTGCATCATGATAATGCACCCGCTCACTCATCTTTGCTTGTGAGAGATTATTTGGCAAAAAACAATCCTGTTATCATGCCTCAGCCACCATATTCACTAGATTTGGCTCCCTGCGACTTTTTCCAGTTCCCAAGATTGAAGATTAAGCGCGAAAGGACAATAATTTTAATTCAAGATTATAAATCCGCAAATGATACTACGGAGAAACATTGTGTAGCAAATATCTCCTCGTAATCTAAGTGATTTCAAAGATAAAAGAAGAAATCTACTGGAATAAGAAGGGATTGGAGTCGAGAAGCGAAATGAATTTAAGGAAAACTTTACAAATATTTTTTTTTCTTAATTCTTAAATTCCGAAAATATTGTTTCTGTTAGTGAAAGTGTGGCGGATAATCCGAATTTGTCGATTCTATGGGGTTCTCAGCAATTGGGCTTATCGTACTGCCCATTAAGCGCCATAATTTTCCATTTGGATTTGCATCTTCATCTACATAGAGTCCAACTTACGTAACAATTAAAGTCGGCTGGCCATTCACAACTCTGTAGACATTCTGATTGGGTGCTACAGCAACAGGCTTTCAATGCTGATTTTTTAAACATTTTCTTCAGCGATAAAGCTTATTTCTCACTCGGCGGTTACGTCAACAAGCAACACTGTCGCATATGGAGTTCAGAAAACTCAGAAGTGATTGTGGAAAAGTCATTGCATCTGGAAAAAGTGAATGTTTGGTGCGTATTATGGTCTGGAGGCCGTAGTTTTTCGAAAATGACGAGGGAGGAGCCGTTACCGTCAATTTAGAGCACTATGGCCGTATGAAAATCGATTTTTTTTTCGCCAGCAATAGAAGATTATGACCTGGACGATATGTGATTTCAAGCCGGCGGTGCTACGAGCCACACAACGCTACCGATTTTGGCTTCATTTTATGAGAAGTTTGCAGAAAGCGTAATTTCGTTTTTCCGACGTCAATTGACCACAAATATCATGCTATTTGATGCCGTTAGACTTTTCTTTTTATGGGGCTACGTCAAAGACCGTCTTTACTCGTATAATCCCCAGACGTTGGAGCATTTGAGAACCAACATTCGTCAATGGAAATGTGCGAAAAAGTGGTCGAAAATTACTTCAAAAGAAACCACTGCTGCAACCAATCTATATGTGTTTATTTATTTCATGCATAATGGCTTTGTGTGTCTTTGCTTGTTCTCTCTTTGTTTAAGGAGCGTACAGATAAATTTGCTTACGAGCAGAATCATTCATTGTAGAAAATGCCCGAATGTAACTACACGCGAATAATTGACAGGGGTATTTTACTCAAACAGGACGACAACATTAAATTAGGAGAATATCTAAAAATTAGAAAAATTCTTATTATTCAAAAATGACTTCATTATTAGGGATCTACAAGGAGGTGGGGTCAGGTGATGTCTTTAACGTGGTGCGTAAATTTATTACAAAATTATTACAATTATTACAAAAAATAAAAGGGATATATGTATAAATATATATATATATATATACGAAAAACTGTATATATGTATTGTATAAATCGTTAAATATAAAAGATGATAACAAATAAGAATATTTTCATAAATTGCTTGTCGCATTAAAGTTTTTTTCTTTCTTTTTAAATTTAAGCTCTGTTTCGGAATCAAGCGTATTTGCAATTTTATATCTTTTTGCTTTTACGGTTTTAGAAATTGTTTTTGCACCAAAGTTCAACGTAAATGTTTTATATGGTGACATTGCACGGATACTGGAAAGGACTATCCTTGTACATTTTTTAATTGGGCGCATCATCTGTGCACGTTATTAACGAAAAATTCTAAAAAAAAATCTGAATTTGCACAGAAAAAAGAGTAAGATGGATATACAGGGTGTTCCATATGAGTGTTGGCGATTTAATTCCTCAATTTCTCGGTAACGCGCGGCGCGGGGTGGCGGGGGGATATGTTTTTCGCTGCGCCGCTTCCTGGAAATTTAGTCGCCATGGAGCCGTACACGGGAGTGCAGCGTGCATTTTGTGTCCGAGCGTATTACGAAAACAATAAATCAGTGATTACTGCACGACGTTTGTATCGGCATGAACACGGTTTACACGATTTAAGTGAAGTTCCAAGCGCCAATGTGATACGAAAATGGATCAGAATGTTCGAAACAACCGGCTCAACAGTACCAATTACGGTTCGTGGTCGCCCAGTTTCTGCAAGATCAGCCGACATTGTGGAGCGTGTTCGTGTTTCAGTTCACGACGGTTAAAGCGAACAATTATTGCAACATGCTAGCAGACTTTTTGGTGCCAGCTTTGCAAGAACTTCAAGGCAATACCTTGAGGATGTGGTTTCAACAGGATGGGGCCACATGTCATACGGCTAGGGTATCCATAGAGCTGCTGAAAAATATTTTTCCTGGAAAACTCATTTCGAAAAGGGGGGATATTGAATGGCCCCCACGTAGCCCCGATCTCTCTCCATGCGATTATTTTCTATGGGGCTACCTCAAATCGGTAGTCTACGAGAATAATCCGACCAATTTAGAGCAGTTGAAGAGGAACATTATTCAGGAAAGTAACAAAATACCGAGAACAACTTTTCAACGAGTTTTCCAACTTCGACTTCCGACTTTTCCGACTTAGGTTCCAAGAGTGTCAAGCAGCCGAGGGAAGCCATTTGGACAAAATTATTTTTAAGTCTTAAAAATTCCCATGCTTCTACCTTTTAAAAATACAAATATATTTTTTTTATGTTTCGTAGTTTTTTTTTTTAATTGAATATTTAAACCGCCAACCTGTATAATAATAGACTAAATTAATAATATTCTAATTTATGATGATATGTTAGCAGAACCGAAATGTTAAACATTCATTGTAATTTTTACAAAATCGGTTAATGTGATCGCAGGGATGTAAGAAACGGCATACTTGAGATTGGATGGATAGTATTTAGTAATATGCATAGTGTAGTTTATAAGAAAAGAAATAATAAAATGATAGGATGATATTGATAATGATAAGACAATGATAAAATTTAGGACGTAGTCATGAATATATCGCTTTTTTCTAATTCTATGTGCGAATTTTCCTTATTCCCATAGCTTCGACATGAAAATATCATCAATTTCATTGGTGTTTCTATCGATCACGGATCTGTCATCATATTCAACACCTACTGCGCCCGCGGCAGCCTTGAAGATGTTCTGGCCAATGAAGATTTACACTTGGACCACATGTTCGTATCATCCCTAGTCAGCGATGTTCTTAAGGGGATGATAGCACTACACGATTCCGAAATCATATCACATGGCAATTTAAGGTCGAGCAACTGTCTCATCGATTCACGTTGGGTCTGCCAAATTGCAGATTTTGGTTTGCATGAATTCAAGGCTGGTCAAGAAGAACCGCACAAGTAAGAGAGTAAACAATATTTTAATAAGAATTCCCTTGAAATTAGAGACTCTGAATGCGATGCAATTCACAAACACATAAAAACAACTAAAATAATGAAATTTATATATTCAATAAAAAAACGCAACATTTTTAATGAAAGTTTTTAACGAGAAAATGCTGAAAACCTTCTGTAATAATGAAGACGTATTTGAAAATGCGTTTGAAATACTTAATAATCATTTACCATATTCGGGAGTATCAATTTGTTTTATTTAATTGGAATTTCATAAGGTTTCAATAAATAATAAAGTTAAACAACTTGTCAGTCATATTTGAACATTCGCAGCCAACAAGGGAAAAATTATTAACTGTTTAACATGATTTTTATTTTTGTATTTTTACTGCTAATTTCATATTGTGTGCGCTAAACGTATTCCTTCAGAAGAGAAATGGAATTGAAACGTGATTTGTGGAAGGCACCGGAGCTTTTAAGAGATCGCACACAGCCAGCGCGTGGGACTCAAAAAGGAGATGTTTATTCGTTCGGTATAGTTTTATATGAGATTGTTGGTCGAAAGGGCCCGTGGGGTGAAACAACATATACGCACGAGGGTAAGTGAGACAATTATAAAAGAAGTTCAAATCAATATAATTTAATGTCATATTTTTTAATGTCCTTGGAGCAAATATTAGTACTCGTATAGGGAGATGATTAAGAATAAGTACTGATAAAAACAAGGATTAAGAGGTGACATTTGGATAAGAAACTTTCAAATATACAGAATTCGAACTAATCATTTATGACAAATGTTATGCAAAACAATATTTGAGTTAATAATTTGATACTGCAAAAATGTAATACCCTGAAAGATGCACTATCTATATTATACAGGTTGATTTTTTAATCGTAGTTTTTATAAAAATCGAATAAAACACTCAAATTTGCATCATATATTACATTTTTTTATTGGAATCGATAAATTGGTCTTTGCCATTTAATTTTTAAAGATAATTTCATGTAAATGTTGTCCGTGACTCCGTCTCAAAATGCCCATTTGGAAAGTCCAATTTTTCGTCTCTTTTTCGAGCATTTTGGTCTGTGTTCCACGAATAACGTGTGTTATGTTATCCTGTAAGGCTTCAATAGTGTTTGGCTTGTCCACATAGACTAACAACTTGACATAACCCTAGAAGAAATATTCAAAAGGCGTTAAACCGTAAGATCTTTGGGGCCAACTCACAGGGCCAAATCGAGAGATAAGCTGCTCACCAAATTCATCCTTCATCATATTCATTGTTTCACTCGCAGTGTGGCATGTTGCATCGTCTTGATGAAACTACATATCAACCAAGTTCAATTTGGGCCAATTGGGGCAAAAAAAATAATTCCTTGTGGTTGAGTAACACATGCCCAATCGCTAAGAACGGCGACTAATTGACATTTCACGATCGTCATTAACACTGGTCGCTACGGCTGCAATATTTTCTTCGGTCCGCACTCTACGCATGCGAGTCGATGGTTTTATGTCCAACAAAGTATATTTGATGCGAAATTTGGAGATAACAGAATGAATTTTTGATTCAGTAGGTCGATTATGACGACCATAAAATCGTCGTATCAAACGATGCACATTTGTCACAGAGCATGAATTTTGATAATAAATTTCAACGATTTGCAATCGTTGCTCGTTTGTTAGTCTTTTTATGATGAAATGGAAGAGCATACTGTACACTTTTCACTTTGACAGATGACGTTTGGACGCCATTACCAATCAGTGCTGTCAACCTGAAAAACTAAAATCTTAAAGAATCACCCTGTATTTGGATGCTGCTATCCCATACATTCGGACTAGAATTATATTACAAATTGTAAACTTTTCAATAAAAAATGTGTGAAAAGTTCGTATGTGAAGCACGAGGATAAAGTAAAAACCATCCTCCGTAAACATTTCAAAATATTTGTGAGCGATAATGTCGAGAAAGTCGTTTCTGAACAAGACTGCAACGAAAAATATACAAAAAGTTTTCATGCATACTTTATACATAATGCATATGTTTATATAAGTATTAGACAAGTTTAGAAATTTCAGTCAGATGATTTGACTTACATATACTTTCACCCAACCTCCTTTTCTGTTGCTGCAAAAATACGCGAAATTAAAGCACAATAAAAAAAAACCAAATTTGAACTTTTTAAAATTGTGCGATCTACTTTCGTTCGCAGAATGAATGAAAAATACGGGTCTCTAAAAATACATAACTTAAATGACATAATTTGAATGGAAGGTATGGAAAGGCACATTGTAATTTCATTGATATTCTCACATTTTGATCAGTATTAGTTCACAACATAATTGGTGAGAGTTTAACTTCAGGCCACGAATTTTGGATTACGGTGGAAAACAAAATTGTAATAAATCGGTCAACTGGCTTAGCAGTTACCAGAACGAGCCGCCCATTTTCATTCTCAGAGCTTAAATTACAAAGCGTATGGTATACGGCAAACTTAGTCGAATTGGGCACAATCGTTAGGAATGTGTGAAGATGAGAATATATGAATTAAATCTGTTATATGTGTGGGAGATACCACAAAGGACGTTGTTACTTGATCGATTTTTATCCGATATTATAAATGAATTCAAAACAATGTAATGAATAAGGGTTTACACTATTACAGCAAACTAAATAGAATTTAAAGATTTTAGAGAATTTATTGATTTTTGCAAAATCGGTCAATAGGAGATACTAGACTGGGTAAGGCAATGTGATTTGTTTACTACATAAAAGATACGAAATTGAGTTTCGAAACACCGACAAATTTGTATAGGAGATACTAAAAGGCGTGGGCCGATATAGCTTGTTTAAAGCCTGGAAAAATATTAAGCTGTACTAAGTTTTTAGAAATTCTACAAGGATTTACGGTAGTTATCGTGTCTACCAGCTAGCCGGCCAGCCATATAGACGGACGGACATCGCTCAATCGATTTAAAAAGTCATTAAACATTTGCTTCTAAGTGTTACATTTTTGCCGTATCAAATGCTATGTACCTTCATTACTCCGATCGAAGCCTTAATATCGAATGAAATTAGCATAAGTCAAAGCTTCACTTAGCAAAGAAAGGCAATGGTATTATTGGAAAATTAATAACAACGAGTGGGAAACAATTTTAAACAGTTCTGTGTTATCTTCTGTTTCGATCTATCGTTTAATGCATCTAAATGCTTTCATTCTTTTATCGAAATATTTTGTTATATTAACTAATTTTTTAACTTCTTGTCATATTTATGTATTTTTCAGAAATTATAACATTTGTTAAAGAACCTGAACTACTTCATCATGGAGTTTTCCGTCCATCTGTATCGCAATTAGATGTACCTGACTACGTTCGACAATGTTTGCGTTCATGTTGGGAAGAGGATCCTGAATTACGTCCAGATATACGATTAGTGCGTATGAAACTAAAGGAACTTCAGGCTGGCTTGTAAGTTCGATTGTACACACAAATTCCCAATTTAAAAATGTAGAATATTCAAATAAGCAGTAGCATGAAAATATTTCTTCCGGTCCTTGCAGCTTGATATTTGAGCTATAACCCTATTGAGGGAGGACCGTTTCATTTAATAAAATAAATAAAATTTGCCAAAAAAATTTTTGTATAACCATTACAAAATGATTCCAATGATGTTGGCAAAGTTCACCAAATATTATTTGGTATTGCAAAATATACCCGTGAAAAATTTTTATTCAAAGAAAATTGTAACAAAAGAAAATTAACACAATGTTTCTTATTATGCCCTATGTATGAAATCATTTTTAAAACTTTTAAAGAATGCAATTTTTTGATGAGAATTATCTCAATATAATTACAAACTTGAGAAACTTTTTTGAAAGTAATTGTGACAATTTCTAACAGACTGAAATTAAAGTGAAAATAATAGCATTGATTTTACACAGTAGCATTTTATCCGAATAAAGAATGATGATAACCTTAAGAATTTTAGCAATTATATTTAAAACTCTAAAATATTGTACTTACAGGATTCTTTCTCACAATCACTATTATGTACCCATAAGACTGTTATATGAGAAATTCATGAGAAGGTGGGCAAAATCTTCAAAAATCCGGTGCTGAAGTGTAATTTCAGCCAAGCTTAACCAAACGGCACATGCACTAAAAGATGAGGAAGGTGGGCAAAATCTTCCAAAATCCTGTGCTGAAGTGTAATTTCAGCCAAGCTTAACCAAACGACATATGCACTGAAAGTTCACATATCCTGCATGATATGTATATCCTATTACAGAAATTTGAAATTTCAAAGAAATTATGTGTTATTTGTAGACTACCCAAAGGGAATTTAACATGCAGAAGGAAGTGTTTAAAAAAATCAAGTATCATTTAATCCATCGTGTTATAGGGCGATATCAACTCAGCGCTCCCAGTACCTATATCCTTTTTCTGGTGCCTCCCAAACCGAACGATTTTCGGAAATTCAATTTGGTCCTTGTGATTCTTAAGTGGTAGAATGCGGTACCTTAAATTGCATTTTTGTACACTGTATTGGTTTCGCTGACAATGGCTCGGTGTTTAGTACATATCGTTCGCATGATCGCAGGTTCAACCCCGCATACAGCCACCTATCATTATTTTTGGGGCTGCCACCATTATGTGTTTGACGAGTAGTCGAGTAATCGACAAGTCTTATAAAAGCTTCGCAAACTGTGGCGTTGGTATTCCTGTTTTAATTGTAGGTCCCGTTTACTAATTCTAAAAACAGAATGCGTGTAAGCTCACTGAATGTGAGAAACTCCTCCATGCTTCATTTATGAGATGTAAGGAAACTTATTTGTTTGTTTGTATTGGTTTGCAGTGCCATTACTCTCTGATATCTCTCTTACAAATGAGCGATTTAACCCAAATATTCTCAGCTTCATATCTTTAATTTAGTTATCCTAAATTCATTCAAAATTTGAGTACATTACTAAAATAAGGTCTCAGAATAAAAACGGAGTGCATTGCCGTATTCCTCGTGGTACCTCCCATACACATTGTTCCATATTTCCCAAATTCAATCTTTCAATTGTAATTTCTAATTTCTAATAGACTGTAATAGTCTAGATTTTTGCCTTTTAACTTAACTTATAATTCCCTTGAGAAAAATCTACCAAGTAATCAAGCCTCCTTTGGTATAGTTTCATATTTTCCAAGCGTGAATTCTATCTAATTCGATATTAATTCATGTACAGGGTTGCCCATATTCGACGGACCCATGTTTTTTAAAAAAAATCAAAGAAAAAAATAAAAATTTGGCGGTTGGCAATCTTATTCATTTAATTTGTTCCAAGTAGATTTGTTTACATCAATTTTTGAATATGATATCTCTCAAATGGCCGCCTCTGGCGTTGATGGCGTATTGTGCCCTTTTTGCAGCATTTTCCATCGTTTTCGCCAACATTTCGGCCGGAATAGCGGCTATTTCTTCACGAATGTTGTCCTTGAGCTCTTCTACGGTCCTTGGCTTGTTAACGTAAACCTTTGACTTCAAACGTCCCCACAAGAAGAAGTCAGCGGGCGTCAAATCGGGCGAACGCGGTGGCCAGTCCAAATCACCACTTTTCGACATCAAACGGCCCGGAAACAAATTCTTCAGAAAATCGATTGTTATGCGACTTGTGTGCGGTGGAGCGCCGTCTTGTTGAAACCAGAACTGCCTCATACGCTTTCGACGAATAATTGACATCACAAAATTGGTCATCATGTCGCGATAACGCTCCTGGTTGATGGTAACAGCATGGCCATTTTCGTTTTGGAAGAAAAACGGTCCAATGACCGTTTTCGCACTAACGCCGCACCAAACTGTGACTTTTTCGTCATGAAGAGGCAATTCTTGAATCTCCTGAGGATTTTCAGTGGCGTAAATACGGCAATTTTGCTTATTTACGGTCCAATTCAATGTGAAATGGGCTTCATCGGACATGATAATTTTGCTCCAAAATTGCTCGTCATCATCGGCCATTTCGATGACTCGTTGGGCCCATTCCAATCGACGAGGCTTGTCCGCAGGCAACAATCTTTGCGTCAATTGAATTTTGTACGGGAACAAATGCAAATCAACGCGAATAATCCGTTGTAAAGTGGACCGAGCCATGCCCAACTGCTGAGAACGGCGTTTTTGGGATGTTCTTGGGGACCTCTCAACACTGGCTCGTACGGCAGCGATATTCTCGGCCGATCGCCTTGGTCGACTTTTATTTGGCCTCTTCGGATTAGAAAGAGCCTCACCAGTCGAAAATTTTTCGTATAAACGCTTAATGGTGTTCTTAGAAGGCGCACTTCTCACATTTTTTAATATTTTAAAAGCACGTTGAGTTTTCACAATTGACTTCTTCTGTTGAATGTAAATTTCAACTATTTCAGAGCGCTCGCGTGGCGTGTATTGTTCCATGGTAAAAATCTGCTTGGACTGACGCTTCAAACGCGGTATGTCATTAAGCGATTTGACATCTCTGTCAAAAGTTATGGTGTTGCCAGATGGGTCCGTCGAATATGGGCAAACCTGTATATGGTTAACTATGTAAATTCGGTGAATGAAAATAGATAGATAGACTTGCCACATTTCTTCTGGCATATGCCATACAAACTAAACCGTTTATCGAAATTGATATTTTCCGCTTTAGTTCGTCGATAGTAGTTATATTTTCGTTAATTGTCAATCATTACAATGTTTGACAAAATTTGAAAAGCCATATATATAATACATTAGAATCTTCCATTCAGTTGCACTAATTTCAGTATAATTTAGAACGCATGTAGCAATTTGTATACTTAATTCCACAAATGAAAATGGACTGCTTCTACATACTCCTTAGGATATCACGTACTCGTATATACAAGTCATTTCTAATTTCTATGCGAAGGTCTTAAGAATGTTAATACATTTAATTCATTCAATTAAAAATTATAAACAAACACTGTAGTATACCTTCCCGACGGACACCCTGTATTTTGCTTTTTTAGTATTCTTCTATAGTTCGGAATATTTTGTGGTGATAACCTAGTGATTTATCACACCCTCTATGGCATTCCCCACAGTTTTACACACACTCGTTGGAGTGAAATTTCTTTGGCGATTTGAAAGCATTGTCTGAAATTCAAAAATTTGCTACACAAAATAATTGCTGTGCACAATTGAGCATTTCCGGTTATTAAGTCAGAATTGTTAATCTCTTTATACTTGACATAATAAAGAAAAGTAAAATATTCTTTCGATTAATCAAGAGTATATTGAAGAAATTTCTGAAAGTCGAAATTACTAATTTCCTGTTCTTAATTATAAAAAGTGCTGGAAATATGTTATGGGTTTATTCATCTAGGTAAATAAAAAATATATATTTTTTAATATTTAATTTTTATTATGTGCCAGCTGAGAAAAACAAATTTTGTCATTCATCTTTATTCGCTATAAAAAAACTAATAAGAAGCTATATTAATGTACACCGCCGACATATCTCTGAACGTCTATGTTTAAATATACGCCCACTGCTATCCTATGCGGGCGCATTATGCAATACAAATTCGCTTCAAATCCTTATCAAATCCTGCCCAGCCCTCACTATTCACGGTAGTACCATACCCGTTCATAACTATGTCAAATATTTGGGTATTCACCTTGATCGACGTCTCACCTGGAAAAATCACATTGACTCAAAAATCATACTATTGAAATTAAAAATGGCTCAACTCCACTGGCTTATTGGCTCCCAGTCTACTTTTAGTTTGGAAAATAAAATCACCATCTACAAAACCATATTGAAGCCAATATGGACATACGGCATCCAGTTGTGGAGAACGATATCGACTTCTAACATAAATAAGCTACAGAGAAGACAATCAAGAATACTGCGCTAAATTTGTGGTGGCCCATGGTATATTAGGAATGATAACATACACAAAGATTTAAACATTCCTTATATTTTCGAGGAAATAAGAAAATTAAGCAGGTCATATATATCGAAGTTATCCTCCCACTCAAACCCACTCGCTTAAAATCTTCAACATTTTCCCGGTCATATACGGCTAAGAAGAAAGGACACGTTAGATTTGGTCCTGTGATACAAAATTCGGCACATCAAAAATATGATCCGGCAATGGCAGAATACTTTAGTTTAAGATAGGATTAAGATTTGAATACTTATTGTAAATTTCAAAAGAAAGATTCAATAAAGAAAATGAACAGGAAAAAAATCCTTACATAAGAAGCATTTGCTGCAAATGTTTACCCGCCCACACAAAAAAAACGACTTCGCGAATTCTGCCAAATTAATTGTATTTAGAAACATCGCTAGCGTTATGACGTGCAGCGCCCTGACCAAATAAGCATCTATTTTGAGCGTGATCCAAATTGTTGTTTGTTTTATTTTATAAACTTTGTGACGAAAACGTGGTGACGACGACGTTGACGATGGCGTCGCCAAAATCTAAATATATTATACTAGCCGACCCGCCGAACTTCGTCTCGCCCAGCAGCCATTGTATGTGCAGATTGGTGGTTCCGATCCATCCTGAGCCAGCGGTGCATTCTGGGGAGCACACGTAACAATTCGTACTGCAATATACGTTCTTTATGGTTAAATTTTTTGTTGTTTGGTATTGTTAGGGTAGGGAGGCTGCCCTTTATTGTCTTACCTGTTGCTTGTTAACTTTCTTCAATTTTCTTCAATTTATTTACTTTCAAGAGTCGTTTGACTCCCACACACTTTTCACGAAAAGAGGTTATGTATGAGTCGGTGTCGGGATACTTAACGCCGCCACACGCTGGTTAAGCACTCAACGCTTAACGATCATATGGTTATTGCGATCATATGGTAATTGCGCTAATCTCTATCAGGCAAAACACAATGAAAGTAACTACTGCGCCATCTCTCTGATAGAGTTTAAAAAATAGTGATATTTTTTAATTTATTTTTTCGCGGAAAGATTTTAGATGTGAGTCGGTACGCGGTTAATTAACGCCACTACACGCTGATTAAAGACCCAACGCTTTCAGCAAAACACAGCATAGGCTTATCGCGCAAATTGTGATTAAAAAGTAGACATATTAACTTTTGTAACTTTATTTTTTTACGAAAATAGGTAAGGCATGATCCGGTATTGGCCTAATTAACGCCTCTACACATAGATTAAGCACCCAACGCTAGCGGAGCATACGGTTATCGCGCTAATCTCTAGCGGGCAAAACACCAAAAAAGAACTAAATACTGCGCCATCTGTCGGACGAACTTCAAACTACACAGAAACACTCCTCA